>PVJA010006618.1:20488-38465 GCA_004027025.1 Myocastor coypus | reverse complement strand
TGATAAGCTTTGGGTGCCAACTAAGTAAAATCTGTCTTATTTTTCCTGTTTCTAGGACAAAATACCTAATACCCACAAAATAGAGAAGGAAAAGTTTATTTTGCCTCACAGTTTGTAGAGGTTTCAGTCCAGAATCAGTTGGCTCCAAGGTAGGACATCCTGGCAGAGGAAAAACAGTCCATGGCATGACAGGCAGGAAGCAGTGACAGGCAGTAGTCTCCTTTTCTTCTTTATCCCACCCAGGCTACAAAGCATTTTGGGTGGTGCCAGCCAAGCCCACACTGGGCATTTTTCATCCCCACACCCAGAATTATAATAAGCCAATTGGTGGATTAATCCAGCACCATACACCCTAAATCCCACTATCACACCTTAATTCATATTCACATACCCTAAATACAACCACATCCAAAAGTCTTACCAGAGTTTAGCAGTGCACAGAAGTAGAGGTGCCAGTGGGCCCAGTGGGCCCAGTATGGCAAACCAGACCTGAGGCGCATAGCTGAGGCCTGCAGCTGGGTCCAGTGAGCTGAGGCGCCAACCTATAGGGAGCATCCTCAAAGCACAGAGGCAGCAAAAGGAAACTTAGGTGAATGAGTCTGTCTAGAGGACTCCAGGTGTGAGGCACAGAGATGTCTAGAGAGAACCAAGGGGAGCCAGTATATACAAATTCCCAATTTGTGATCTGCTTTGTTATATAGCTATAGTGCTTGCTCCTGTTGTCTAAAATACAAAACCATTAGTTATTAAAGTTTGTTAACTTCTAAATTTCATTTTTTTTAATGTTTATTCACTTTAGTGAGGAAAAAATATAAAAGAGCAGTGAAAGAGTTTCAAAACAGGTTAGTAGGACAATTACAACAATTAATACATTTCATATTATTTTCTTCATAGTAGTTATTCAGAGGACAAGATGCAGATATGATATCTTATCTAAACAATGTTATTATAAACCTTTCTTCTCAATGAACTAAGGGAAAGTAACTATATATATATATATATATATATATATATATATATATATATATCCTATCGCATATGTTTTTTCCACAACAAAATGATTCATTGTTAGCCCCTCTTTTTATTTTGTTTTGTCAGAGATGGGTGTTTCATTGCAGTCAGACAAGCTATATTTGGAGAAGTCTTTAAAGAACCTTTTCATACTTGATGCTAGTCCAAAGATTATAGGTACTTGAATTCAGCAAAATAACACAATACATTCCAATAGTGAATAATAGTAATGAGTTATCAGCAGAACTGACAATTATTCAAAGTTGTTGACTTGAGCCTTTTACAGCCCAGCATATTAATATAGCTTTGCTTTTTATGTTTTATGGTTCCACTTTTCTGCTGCATGATTAAGACAAACTTAAAGTAAGACCTATATAACTAAAATTGTAACTTTTGCTATCTGAAAAGGTCAGTTAAATCCCCTCAGGATTTACTCTGGAACCAAGCAGTACCTTGTGGACCTTTTGTCAGTGTCAGCCACTTGGATGAGTAACAGCCATTGCTTGACCAATTTGCTCTCTGTGAAGCTTGAGAGGATTTTTCTCTCTCAGTGACTCTCCTTGGGCACACTACACATTGTTAATCACTTTCCTTATAAGTCCGCAAAGCCATATACTGAAGAACAAAGGACAGTGTCAAACAGAAACCAATATCCCACTCTCAATCAATAGAGATGACAAAATCTTGGGACACATCAAAATAAGAATCTCTGACACAGGGAATAATTTCTCTATTCTCTGTGAAGTATGTTGGTGGCATTTTGATAGGCATTGCATTAAATCTATGGCGCAATTTTGGGAGTTTGGCCATCTTGACGATGTTGGTTCTTCCTACTCAGGAGCAGAGAATGTCTTTCCATTTCCTGAAATCCTCTTTATGACATTGCCAGTTCTGCTGATAACACACTGCTCTTATGGACTATTGGTCTATAATGGGTTATTTTGCTGAATTCATGTGCCTACAATATTTGAATGCAATGGAATACCCATCTCTGACAAAACAAAACAAAAAAGGGGAATGTAAATGAAGGACCTTTTTAGTGAAAAAAAAAAAAAATATACACACACACACAATAGGATAGAGATATACTACTTTATCTTAGTTCAGTGAGAAGACTTGTACTAATAGTGTTTAGAAAAGATATCATATTTGCATTGTACTCTGAATAACTACTACAAAGACAACAATATGAAATATATTAATTATTGTAACTGTCCTACTAACCTGTTTTGAAACTGTCTCATTGCTATTTCTTTCTCATTAAAATTAATTAAAGAAATAAAAAACAAGGATCGAGGAAAAAATAATCCAACAGCTACAAGAAAATGCAAAGTTGAATATTATAAGGCTAATAGGCATTAATGAAAATGGAGGAACCAACACAAATGACATAAAAAGAATATGGGCAGAAGTAATAGCAGTAAGTTTCCCAAATATGGGGAAACAATCTGACATTCAGATAATCAAGGCATACAGAAGTCCAAATAATATAAACCCAAATAAATCTATACCCAGACATATAATAATCAAGATCCCAGATATTCAGCACAAGAACAACATACTAAAAGCCAGTAGAGGCCCAGCAAAACAGCTCAGTAGACTAAGTGCAGAGAGGAGGGTTCCTTCCCAAGTACCACATGCCTGCCAGCCCCACTCACAGGCATGCTGAGCGGGCTACCAGGACCAGGTATGGTGACACACACCTATAATCCCAGTGCTGAGGAGGCTGGAAACAGGATGATCTCTTCAAGTCTGAGCTGCACAGTGAGACCCTGTAGCAAATACATTTTTTAAAAAGTCACTCAAGAAAATAAACTGATCACGTTTAAAAGAAAACCCATCAGAATAACAGTAGATTTCTCAACACAAGCCAGCAAGTCAGGAAGAACATGGAGGGCCAGACAGATAGCTCAGTAGGGCCAGGAAGATTACTCAGTAGAATAAGTACTTGCCTGGCAAGCACAAGGTCCTGAGTTCAATCCTTAGTAACACACACACACACACACACACACACACACACACACGAAAAACATGGATCAAAGTTTTTCAGATCCTACAAGAAAACAAATTCCAACCCAATCTGATATACCCCGAAATTTTTTCTTTCAAAATTAATGGAGAAGCAAAATACCTCAATGACAAAGAACAACTAAATAAATTCATGATAATCAAATTAACCCTACATAAAGTACTGAAAGGCACTCTAGAAAGCGATCAAAATTACCACGGCTCCAAGAACAACAGAAAGAACCCATCAAACAGGGTAAACAATTAACCACAGGAAAAACAGGGAACCAACAGCAGGAAAATAACATGACAAATATAAGCCAATATATATCAATTATATCCATCAATATAATCGGACTCAGCTCACCTATTAAAAGAAATAGATTGGCAGAGTGGATCAAAAAATAATACCCAAGAATATACTGTATTCAAGAAACATGTAGGGGCTGGGGAGATAGCTCAGTAGAATAAGCACTCGCCTGGCAAGCACAAGGGTCTGAGTTCAATTCCCAGTTCTTCCAGGAAGGAAGGAAGGAAGGAAGAAAGAAAGAAAGAAAGAAAGAAAGAAAGAAAGAAAGAAAGAAAGAAAGAAAGAAAGAAAGAAAGATATGTAACCCACAAAGAAAGTCAAAGGATGGAAAACAATATTGAATGCTCCAAGACCTCAGAAAAAATCAAGGGTAGTTGTTCTGTCCACAGACGAGAATGATAAATGGAGACAAAGAAGTTCACATAATGATTAGGTGAAAACTTCAAGAGGAAGAGAGAGTAGTCATAAATACGTATGTATCAAGTATGGGAACACTCAACTATATAATGGACATGAAAAAACTAATAACATAATTTTAGCAAAAGACTTTAAAACTCCTTTATCTCAAAAAGATACACCAAGTAGACAAAAAAATTAGCAAAGAGGTAGCAGAACTGAACCAAACCTTTCATGAAATGGGTTTAGTGGACATTTACAGAGTATTCTACCCAACAACATCTGAATACATATTCTTTTCAGCTGCACACAGGACATTCCCCCAAATAGACCACCTACTGGACAATAGAACATACTTAAGTAAATGCAATAAAACAGAAATTGTAACATGCATATTATCCGACCACAGGACAATGAAACTGGAAATTAACAACAAAAGAAATTGCAAAAACCCATAAACACATGGAAATTAAATGACACCTCCTCAGCAACCAATGAGTTACATATGAAATTAAGCAAGAAATTAAACAATATCTGTAAGTCAATGAAAACTCAAATATAAATTACCAGAATTTGTGGGATGCAATGAAAGCAGTTCTCATAGGGAAATACGTAGCAGCAAACTCACACATTAGAAAAACAAAATAAGAACAAAGAAATACCCTAATACTGCATCTTAAGCTTCTAGAATAAGAACAAGTCGAAGCCAATGCCCCAAAATGGCAGGGAATTATAAAGATTAGAGCAGAAATTAACACATTGGCGACAAAAAAAACAATGCAAAGGATTAATGAATCGAAGAGATGGTTCTTTGAACGAATAAATAAAATTGATAAATGCATAGCCAACCTAATTTTAAAAAGGAAGGAAAAATCCTAG
The DNA here is from genome assembly GCA_004027025.1 of Myocastor coypus. Classification (NCBI taxonomy): domain Eukaryota; kingdom Metazoa; phylum Chordata; class Mammalia; order Rodentia; family Myocastoridae; genus Myocastor; species Myocastor coypus. The sequence continues at coordinate 33,862 of PVJA010006618.1, read as the reverse complement.
ATTCATACAAGAAAGAATAAAAAAGAACAAAATCATTACAGACCCCAGAGAAGTGCAGAAAATCATCAATATTTACTTAAAAAATCTTCACTCTCACAGAATGGAAAGCAAAGAAGAGACAGATAGTTTCCTAGATACATATGAAATGCCAAAACTGAGTGAAGAACATATAGAAGACCAGGGAAATAGCTCAGTAGAGTAAGCACTTGCCTGACAAGCACAAGGTCCTGAGTTAAATCCCCAGGTACCAAAAAAAAAAAAAAAAAAAAAAAAGACATACAAACTCTGAATAATTCAATAATAAGAAACAAAACTGAAAATGTAATTAAAAACCTGCCAACAAGGAAAAGCCCAGGTCCCAGTAAATTCATAGCAAAATTCTCTAAGAAATTTAGAGAAGATTTAATGCCAACTTTTCTTAAATTCTTCAGTGAAATTGAAAGAAAAGAACTTCTCCCAAACCTATTCCTGGAGGCAAATATTACTCTGATTCCAAAACCAGAGAGAAACAACTACAAGTCAGTCTCTCTCATGAATATAGATGTGAAAATTCTCAATAAAATGCTAGCAAACAGAATGCAGCAAATCATCAAGAAGATTATACATCATGACCAAGTGAGATTCATCCCAGGAATACAGGGAGGGTTCAACATACAGAAATCCATAAATGTGATGCAACACACCAATAGAACCAAAAATAAAGATCATATGATCATTCCAATAGATGCAGAAAAAGTTGTGACAAAGTCCAACACTTATTCACGATTTTAAAAAAAACCTACAGAGAACCAAAATAGATGGTCTATATCTTAACCTGATAACAGCCATCTATGAGAAACAACAGCCAACATCATACTAAATGGGCAAAAACTGAAAGACTTTACTTTAAAATCAGAACAAGACAAGGATGTCCACTTTGTCCAGTCCTATTCAATGTAGTTCTGGAAATGTTAGCCAGAGCAATTAAACAAAAGAGAGAAATAAGGATTGGAAAAGAAGTGAAATTAACATTATTTGCAGACGACATGATACTCTACACAGAAGACCCCAGAAACTCCACCAGTAGTGTCTCAGCTACTCTTCTCTCTCTACTGGGACAAATACCTGACATTCAAATACCTGTCCATTACTGGCGGCTTCAGTCCATATCCAGCTGGCTCCAAGGCAGAGTGAAACATGGCAGAGAACAATCCTTCATGGCAGAAGCAAAGAGGAAGAACAAGAGCAAATGGGAGGAGTAGCAGCAACTATGGTAACAGAGAGTAAGTTTTTCTCCCTTAGATTTGCACTCAAATTAACCACCTCATGCTGGATGTGGCACTCATACCCATAATCCCAGCAGCATTCGTGCCCATAATCCCAGTTGATCATGAGTTAATCAGAAACTCTAGAAGTCCATCCCATGACTTACATGAGGCTTCAGGGAGACAACTAGACACAAACCATAACAAAGTGTCCTGCAGACAATCATGAAATTCAGCAACATAACAGGATACAAAGTCAACACCCAAAAAGCAATAGCCTTTTTGTACACCAACAATGTATGTATTAAGAGAGAAATTAGGAAAATATGCCTTTCACAATAATATCCCACCCCCAAAAAATGAAATACACAGGAAACTCAAAAAGATGTAAAAGATTTATACAGTGAAAATGATGGTAATCTGAGAAAAGAGATTGAAAAGAATTTGAGAAAATGGAAAAATATCCCATGCTCCTAGATAGGAAGAACTAACATTGTGAAAATGGGTATACTCCCAAAATTGTTATACAGATTCAATGCAAGACCAGTTAAAATATCATTAGTATACCTCCCAGATCTACAGCAGATTTCTGTAAATTCATGTGGAACCAGAAGAGACTCAGAATATCAAAAGCAATCCTGACAAAGGAAAGGCAGGAGGTATCACAATCACTGACTTGAAGTTGTACTATAAAGCTACTATGGTAAAATCAGCATGATACTGGCATAGAGACAGACCTGAGGATCAGTGAAGCACATTACAAAATGAAGATTCAACTGCAAACAGACTCAGACACCTTATCTTTGATAAAGGAACCAAACGTTCAGTGGAAGACAGATACCTCTTTAATACATAGTGCTGGAATAAATGGCTTTCTACATGCTGAAAGCTAAAATTAGACTCATGTCTATCACCATGTTGCACAAAGCTATAGTCAAAATGGATCAAAGATTTAAATGCTTAAACAGAAACTTAATCTTCTGGAGGAAAATGTAGGTAGAAATGTTAAAGACATAAGGGTAGATAGAGAGTTCATTAACAAAAACCAATCTGCATGGGAAATATTGCAAAAAATCAACAAGTAAGACCTCATCTTTTTTAAAGTTTCTGAACTTCAAATCAATTATCTGGGGGCCCGGCGGGATGGCTCAGTGGTCTAAAGCGCCTGCTTGGGAAAGCTTGGGTGGCTTCAGGGACCACAGTTCGATCCCCAGCACCACATGCTGTGCCAGCCCTGCCCTTGAAGCGGGCTGAGTGGGCCATAAAAATGAGTGAATAAACAAACAAAGGTTCTGAAACAAGAAAAAAATAAATAAATAACATTTTTAAAAAATCAATTATCTAACAGTAAAAAAAAAAAAAAAAAAAAAAAAAAATCTTCAAATTTGGAAAAGATTGTACTTAACTGTCCCTCCAACGAAAGTCTTCTATGTAGAACATATAAAGAATTTTAAAAATCAGCCCCCGCCCCAAATTTAAAGACCCAATCCAAAACTAAGTATCTGAGATGAATGCACACTTCTCAGAGGAAGAAATACACTTAGCAAATAAATACATGAAAAAAATGTTTCACAGCACTGGTCATTCAAGAAATGCAAATTAAAACAACATTGATGTTCCTTCTCACCCCAGAAAGAATGACTATCATAAAGAAATATACTATATAACAAATGCTGGAGAGGTTGTATGGAAAAAAGAAACCTTCTCCACTGCTGGTGGGAATGTAGACTGGTACAACCACTATGAAAATCAGTGTGGTGACTCCTCAGAAAACTAGGATTGGAAGTCTCATTAAACCCAGGTATCTAAACTGATCTGATGATGAAAATATGTAATATAACCATTGTTAAATTTAAACAATAAAAATATTAAATGAAAAAAAAAACCCAGGTGTTACCCTCCCTCTTGCTCTCAACATACTTATCCTTTCATTCTGGCCACTTTCTGAGGCAGCTCTAAAGTCCGCTTGTCTGAGTGTCTTTACAAGGTATGATCAAAAACACAGTGATTGCTGCTACTGAGAGCCATCCAGTGGAAAAGCAGGTTCTCAGGAACACCTCATCCACTTCAGTCATTGAACCTTACACCACCCGACCTCTGCTTCTTCTCCACCATTACACTGACCATAAAAGTCAAGCATTTTGAATCAGTTTAGGGCCTCAAAACAGCTGCCACAGCACAGTTAAAGATACTCATTAAAAAAAAAAAGGACTTCCAGAACTGCTTCAGAAAGTATCCATAAAGACAGAATAAGTGAGTTCAAAGCAAGGAGTGGTATTTTGAGGAAGTTTCATGATGATGCATCTTTTATGGTGTGGTAGATTTCCAACTGAGGTCAACTTGTTACATCAAGCTGAAGTGAACCAGCTTGGTATTGGGTGTGGGAGGCTTACCTGAGGACTGTTGCCAGAGTCATAGGAGACAGAACTAGAGAAACTGTTGTGAGGTTGTTAGGGAAGCTGTTGGATGCTGCTGGTTCTTTGGGGCTATTCTTCTGGGCGACCTTGTCATGCTGGCTTTCCTCCTCTTCATTGGAGGAGAAGCTCAGGACCTCATTGTCACTGAGAATGGCTGCGGTTCCCTTTGCAAAGGCTCTGGTCCTCATCCTGAACATCACTTCCTGACTCTAGAGGCGAAGATGGTGCACTGCTTGGCCTCCTGGAGAAGTTTGTCACATTGGCTTTCCTGATGAGAACTCAGCTTTCCTCATCTTTGGAAGAGTTCGGAATTTCACTGTTGCTGAGGATGGCTGTCGTGGTTTTCAGACAAATTCTGATTTTTACCTTAAGCCTTGCTTCCTGACTCCTGTTCAGATCCCTCAGGCTGTTAGCACGATTCTAGCATTCCACTGGTATAGTCTTTCTCGCTTCCACCACTGACCCATGGGCCTTCCCAGCACAGATCCGTGAAACAGACCTGCATGAAACCCTGTCATGGGCTTTAAGTCTCCAACTGGACTTGTGGGAGGCACTGTCATAAGCTCTAGGTTTTCAGCTGGACTCATGCAGGTTATTAGGATCTAGGCCCTTGTCTTAGTTACTTTTTGCTCATTTCTGGGACAAATACCCAACACTCAAAATGAAGGAAGGAAAGGTTTATTTAGCTCACAGTTTGTGGAGGTTTCAATCCATATTCGGCTGGCTCAAGGCTGAGTGAAACAGAGCAGAGAGCATCCTGTTCATGGCGGCAGAACAGCAACAAAATGGTGGCAGAGGCAGCCAATCAACCAGGGCAGCAGAGCAGCAGCAACAGCTCAAGTCTGTCTCTCTTTATATTCCACTGAGGCTCTCCACCTCAACCTCCACTTTAGGCTACACCCATAATCACAGAAGTACTTAGACCCATAATCCCATCAGTACGAAAACCCATAATCCCAGGGATCACGGATCAAGTCTCAAACTCTAGAAGTCCCCGCCCCCCTGACTCATGAGGCTTTGGGGGGACAACTAGCCATAAACCGTAACAGCCCTCATCTGGATTCTTTCATCTTTAGTATGTGGAAAGGTTTCCTGCACTCTTTGTCTATGATTCTTTGGATGATCATTATAAAATGATCTTTGCCTTAGTTACTTTTTTATCATTGCTGGGACAAATACCGACACCCAAAAAGAAGGAAGGAAAGGTTTATTTATCTCACAATTACTGGAGGTTTCATTCGATATTCGGCAGAACAACAACAATCATAACAGAGGCAACAGAACAACCAGGGGAGCAGAGAGCAACAGCTCAAGTCTGTCTGTCTCTCTTTTTAAATTACATCAGGCTCTCTACCTTAGCCTATCCACCTTAGGCTACACCGATAATCCCAGAAGTACTTAAAACACGTAATCCCAGGAATCATGGATCAAGTCTCAAATTCTAGATCAGTACTAAATCACACAATTCCATTGAATCATGGATCAAGTTTCAATCTATAGAAGTCCTCACTTCATGACTGCATGAGGCTTTGGGGGACAACTAGACATAAACCATAACATTCTGCCCCTGGACCCCCAAAGTCTCATACATATCCCTTTGTACAAAAGACATTTTAGTCCATCTGGAAGAGTTGCCAAAGTCCCAACAGTTTCAGCACTGCTGAAAAGTCCAAATCCCAAGTCTCCTCCAAGATCCAAGGCAAACTGTCATCTGTGAGCTCCTGTACAAAAGTTAAACATGTCCAACATTCAAAGGCATAAGATAAACATTAGCATTCCAAAAGATGTAAACAACAGGGTAATACAAAGCACTGGGACCAACACATGTCCAAAATCCAGCAGGATAAACATTAAATCCCATAGTTCCAACTGGAGCATCCGAAGCAGTCTGCACTGAGTTGTGAGCATCATGCAACTCTGCTCCTACAGCACTCTTGGTGGTAGTTTCCATGGCTTCTCTCTTAAGCCAGGATTGCCCCCTCTTTGCATGATCCATGTTCCTGGCTTGTCTAAACTTCTGGGGTTTCCACTGAACAGGCTTCTCACTCTCTGCTTCACACACTGCCCTCTCAGGGGCACACAGCCTGGCCTCCCAGGCCTTCTTCTGAAATCAAGGTGGAAGCCTTCTTAAACTAACAGCTCTTGCATTCTGAATGCACCTAAAACCAATGCCACATGGATGATGCCAGGGTCTGCTGCCAGCTGGAGCAGTAGCCAGGCTACCTTCTCTCTTAGTTGTAGAGGTTGAATGCCTAGACTGATGAACACTCTGACCTTGATTCAAAGGAATGAACTCTCCGTGCCGGTGCCATTTTGGAATCTGGTTTGGCTACTGCTGCCATTATGGTACTTGGGTCTCTGTGGCTTTCTTCTCAAGGCAAAATCTCCCTCCCTTCCAATTCTGAGGCTGCAAAGGGTAGAGAGCTGCCACCTCTTGTGATGCCCTCAGGCCATCCTTTTGATTCTTTGGTTCCTTCCCAGCAATAGAGATCTTTTCAGCTCCATCTTTGCAGTCCATAGCTGTACTGGTGCTTTCTTCCTGACCAAACTCACAATATTTTTAACCACCCTGCTCATCTCTTTGCTCTTGATTTTCAGCATAAGTCTGGCTAAAAGCCACCAATAACAACCATGCCACCACCCCAGTAGTTTGCTGCTTTGAAATATCTCCTGAAAGATTAATCAGTCCACCATGCTTAATCTCAGTGTTAGGCAAAGACTCCGGGCATGAGCAAAATTCCGACAGACTTTCAGCCAATCCATAACACAAATCATCTGGAGTCCACTGACCAATGCTGTCCTTTTTCCCCACAGAAACCTCCTCAATCTGGTCTTTACAGGCAGGCCTTCTGTGAGTCTTCTGGTCTGAGTTCTGACCAGAATCTCCCCTACAGAATTGCCAAAGCTTTTCCAGCTCTTCACAAGTAGAGGATCTCTCCAAACATTTCCAATCTCTGCTCTTAAGCCATTCTTCATACTCAGGCTTCAAGCCAGTCTTCTTGTCTGAGCTCTGAACAGAATCTCCTCTATAGAACAGCCAAAGCTTTTCCAGTGCTTTGTTTGTAGCCATCATCTCTGAACCTTTCTTATCTCTTCCCATAAACCATTTTCAAAAGCTTGTAATCCACCTTGTCAGGTATAGCCACAGCAGCGACCCCACTTCTCTGGTACCAAATTCTGTCTTAGGTACTTTTTTATCATTGCCGGGACAAATACGCAACACCCAAAATGAAGGAAGGAAAGTTTTATTTAGCTCATAGTTACTGGAGGTTTCAGCCCATATTCGGTTGGTCCATGGCTGAGTGGAACAGAGCAGAGAGCATCCAGTTCATGGCAGCAGAACAACAACAATTGCAACAGAGGCAACAGAACAACCAGGGGAATAGAGAGCAACAGCTCAAGTCTGTCTCTCTGACTCTGTTTTTAGATTATATCGGGCTCTCTGCCTTAGCCTATTTGCCTCAGACTGTACCCATAACCCCAGAAGTACTTAAAACACATAATCCCAGGGATCATGGCTCAAGTCTCAAACTCTAGATCAGTACTAAATCACATAATCTCAGTGTATCATGGATCAAGTCTCAATCTATAGAAGTCCCTGCCCCATGACTGCTTGAGGCTTTGGGGGAACAACTAGACATAAGCCATACAATCTTATAAAATATTTTCTCTTGGGGCCCGGCAGGATGGCTCAGTGGTCTAATGTGCCTGCTTGGGAAAGCTTGGGTGGCTTCAGGGACCGCAGTTCAATCCCCGGCACCACAAGCTGCTCCAGCCCTGCCCTCGGGGTGGGCTGAGCCGGCCATAAAAATGAGTGAATAAACAAAGGTTGTGAAACAAGAAAAATAAAAAAATAAATAAATTTTTATAAAATAAAATATTTTCTCTATAGTTCCCCTTGCAAGTACTCGAAACTAGAACATAGTTATTACTTTTTTAAAACATTCACCATATTCTTTAACCTCATGTGGACATCTTTTGTAATAGGAGCAGAGAAAGAGATGGGGTCTGGATGTGGGGCCCAAGGATATGGGGCCCAAGGAGCATGCAGGTAGAGAGCTATGGTGGAATGGCTTTATCTTCTCAATAAGCTAACACGTGAAATGAGACTTCAGAGTACACACAGCTGGGAGTGAAGTGGACTTTAAGGAGAAGGTAAAGGTAGGTGGCAGCTACCGTGGAAACCATCAGAGTCAGCCTGGAAAGAAGGAAAGGCTCACAGAGAGAAATAAAAAAGAGAAAGATGCAGGGATGATATATATTTGAGGGTAATATACACTAATATCCTGGTAAACTTGAGATCATACTGTCATAATAAAGCACAGATGAAGTGTGACTACAAACAATTACATGCAGACAATAAAAATTGATCTAGCAAACTAAAATGTAAAGTCAAAGTAGAAAAAATTGAAGCACTGAAAAATCTCCCAGCCAATAGTAAAAAGTAACAGAATAGAAAAGAAAAGTAACAAAGTAAAACGTTGTTCCAAGAAGCTCACTTTCAAATAATGCATGTTCTAGAAGATGAGTTCTAAGAAAAAATAATAATAAATAGGAAGAAATTGCCAGATAATTTAGGAAAATCTCTAAAACTAAAGGACTTAATACTCCAGGGGGAAAATCCCAATTAGCAATCAGTACAATTTAAAGAGACTTCCTGACCTCAGTAAATGATTAGAAAACAGGACCTAAATGAAATAAAATAAAAAACCCTATAGGTCACAGGTCACTGGGTTAAAAACTATTTCTCAGAGGACTGGGAATTAGAATAGTATTTGGGTTTCTCTTCAGCCATCAGGGAGGCTGACACACACAGTAAAGGATTCTTCTTAACCATAAAAAAGAAGGAAATACAACAGCATCAGTCTCAAAGTCATTATGCTAACTAAAAAGACAGACATAAAAGTCTATATGCTGTGTGATTCAATCTGTAGGAAATTCTAGAAAAAAAATAATAAAACTATAATGATACCAAAAAAGAAGCAGTTTTTGCTTGCTGTTTCATTATAGAGGCACTTGAAGGAGCACTTTAAGGTGATAGAACTATTCTGTATCTTGATTTCAGTAGCAGTTATACTACTACATACAATTATCAAAAACTATAGACTTTTTAATGCATGAATATTATCCATAAATAGTGAATCAATAAGGCTATTTTTAAAAGCATAAGATTTTAAAAATAATAATTGTCCATGGCCTAGGCTTTTATACCTAGCCAAACTATCACTCAATTACATGAGTTTAAAAGAACACATCTTGAAAAATGTAAAAAATTCAATACCTTCTAAATACCTTTCTTAGAAGAATCTCAAAAACATAGACCATCAAAATGTAGAAACTAACCAAGAAAGAAGACCATATGAGAACTAGAAGACAGTAATTCTAACCAGAAGGAAGAGAAGTGCCTGCCAGAGGGACAGCAAATAGACACTACAGAATGACAGGTACACAGAAGCTCTATAAGAATAGGAAGATGAAGGAATGTTTCAGAATAAAATTATAAGTTACAGATAGGTTGAGCCTTTGAATATATTAAGAGAAGATAAACTTTGAGAAGAAAATATATTAAAATAGTGACACACTAAAATTATGTGCTTACCCAAGAAAAAGTTAGACAATTATTAACTCCAGGACAGAAAAGGCAATGACAGTACACTGAATGCCTCAGTTATGCTTACATTAACATCAGTATAATAAATAAACACCAAAACGTAAGTCATATTAAGAAAGGGGAGAAAGAAAATAATGGGAGCAGAGGTCAATGCTCATGTTTTATTTAAGATGTCACTACAACTCTTCCAACTGAAAAACAGGAAAAGAAACTCACATAAGCCTGTCTCAGAAATATCAAGGCAGTGCTCAAAGACATAGCTTTTCAAAGTTGAAAGATTTTTGCTTTTGAAACAAAGAACATGGAGCAGGAAACTGTGGTGCAGGGCCCTGCTGTTTTCATGTTTTTAAAGTAAACTTTCACAGCCACCAAAAACTAAGTGATTTATCAAGAAAGAAGAACTCTGATAAAATCAGGCTGTCAGAGACGCAGTCTAAAAAGACTGTAAAGAGGAATTGGAATGGCAGGAAGGAGAGAGCAGACTGGTCAGAAACACAGGTCAGAGTACGACACTGAGCAGATCAGTGCCTGAAATTGTCTGTAAACACTGGGAGGGAGTGAAGAGAGGCAGCAGGGTGGAGGGGGCAGATTCTGCCCTCAGAACCGACAAGGTGTTTTCCAAGCTATTTTCTTCAATGTTCTGTTCCTCTACAGGAAGATCTTTAGGCACCAGTTTTGTTCCTCAAGAAAGTCATTCCAGTGGTTCTATTATAAATTTGATCAGTTTAGTGTGAGGCATAATGATAAAGTATAGTTGTTGAGGCAGTGCTCCCCATGTTTTCAAGACAGTCATGTTTCACATTTATATGCAGCAGCACTCCACTAGAATCTGCCCGGCAGGCAAAGGTACAGGTTTCTGATCTCTTTCGACTTCTGCTCAAGACTGAGTAATAGTCCATGGATCTTATGATGAGTGTGATTAAAAAACACAGTCTGAGCCATTTTGTGAATATCATGCTTTAAGAATTCTCTTCCAAGAATTTCAAGAGAGTAGACAGGCTAACATCTCTAAATCTAAAATACAGCCCTTGGCTTGAAGCATACCTTACCAGTGGAGATGTGCCTATTCCATAGTGTCTACTCCAGGGTTAAGTGTTGGGGTTGAGGAGGTAAAACATGTGAGCACTTGAAGTGACACCAGGTATGGCATGCATCTGCCTGCCCATGATAGGGATGGTGGTGATGGTGGTGATGGTGGTGGTGATAGTCGTGATATGGTGGTGGCAGTGGTGATCATAGTAATTGTGATGGTGGCTGTGGTGATAGTGTTAGCTAGACTGGTAGTGGTGGTCATGCATTTGTACACATCAGCTTCTCCTTTGCATGTGGTATATACTTCACTTGCCCCTTATTTGGGGACTTATCTGTCACTTCTATTAGGAAGCAAACTCCATGGTAACTACCTGAAGGACACCCACAGGGACAACCTGTGCCTGAGTCAGACATCTTCCATGATGTGGGGTTCTGACTCTACCTTGGTCTATTTGTGCTGTAGTAACCAACCAACCATACCTTGCATGGCTTATAAACAACAGAAATGTATTTCTTACCACTTTGGAGGTTCTACAAGCACACGATCGAGGCACTGGCGGGTTCCATGAGTGGTGAGGCCTGCTTTCTTGCTTACAAGTGGTGCCACCCAGCTGTGTTCTGACATATGAAAGGCAGTACTCTCAGGCCTCTTTTCCAAGGGCATAAATTCAACCATCAGAATGCCTTCATGGCCCAATCATCTTCCAAAGAGCCTACATCCAAATATGCTCATGCTGGGGGTGAGGGATTGGGAGCCACAGACATTCAGACAGTAACAGCCCTTGTAAGCCAGTTCCACAGCTGCCCTAGTGGCTTCTCCATTCTGTCTACCAGGGAAAAGGAAAATGGAGAATGGAGAACCACAGCTCTGTGGCTCCTGTGGCTTCTGCCCAGGGGTTTTCTCAGGTGGCCCTCCCTCACATGGCCATACGTCACTGTTGGGGAAGGCTGGAAAGTCCAGTGACTGTCCCCAAACAAGGAGTCAAATGGCTGAAACATCAGCTAGTGGTGCCCAGGGTCTGGGTATAAGCCAGCCTGGCCTCACTCTGCTTCCCCAAGCTTAGATTCCACGGCATCACCCACTCCATGCTGTTCGTCCCAAATCAGATCCTCTGTTCCCCAAAGGAGGTGCTTTCCTTGCCTCCATACCTGCAGTTTCTGGAACGACCTTTTCCTTATCTTTGCACACTTCCATTCTCTACATTTTTCGAGAGCCAACCTCCTCCATCAAATCAAAGCTGATATCCCTCCCTTCCTGTTCTTCATCTGCCTGCCTCAAAAAGAACTTGCCTCTTTCCCCTTACCAATGGACCTGTCCCTTCCACTAGAAAGCAACTTCCATGATACCTATCTGAGCTACCTCCACAGAGGCAATCTGAGTGTGGCCACATCCTTCACATGGCCTCAACAACCTGGGCACAGTGACCCCCAAATGGTAGAAGCTGAGCAAACTGAGGCCCCAGCTCTCAGGTGTTACTCAGCCCATCACTGGCTGACCATAGCTCTCCAGCTCTAGGGAAGGAACTTACTGCCTCTGCAGAAAGTGAAGGTGGATTTGCCAGGACTTCTGGCAGACACAGATATCCCCCAATGGCATGAAGGTCGGGGCATGGTGAGAGATGCATTCATGTATTACCTTACCTTATAACCAAGCTGGAGGAAAAATTTTCCTTTCCTACACACTTGCTTTGTTCCCTTCCACTCTCTTCTTCCACACTTCCTGCCTTTCTTTGATGCTTTTTATCCCTTTGTCTTGCTGCTCTTCAAATCTCACCCTCCTCATCTTTATTTTTTATTTTACTTTTTATTTAAATATTATATATATATATATATATATTAGATATCTGTACATGAATATATATACTCCAGATTTGTATACAAGATAGATCTGGATCAATACTCAGTAATAAAGTACACTATTACACAAGCTTGGCTTTCTCTCTTTGGCTTCAGCAAGCTAGCAGAAAATTTTCCAGAGCAGAACGGGCAGCCAGGGGAGAGAAAGTAACCCTGACCCCCTCCTCCTCACTCACCGTGAGGCTGAGGCCTTCTTGCTTGCTAAAAAGCTCTTTGGCTCACTGTGACAACGTAGTTTGGATCTGCTTCAAACAAGCTGCCAATAGAGTTTGTACAGCTTGGTGTAGATTATGCGAGAGATGCTGAAATGCAGTTCTGAGAGCAGCCAAAATGGAAATAAATCTGCATCCTTCTCTCCTCAAAAGTCAATCGCTCAGCTTGAGGTTTACATACCTGGCTCACCACCCATCCCCACAGCTTCTCTACTCTGGCATTTGCTCCTGTCGACCTGAGAAAGCTGCATTATCACTCCTGTGGGTGGGTATCATACAATTCCTGGACCAGAAAATAGGAAGTCGGCTTGCCATTGGTCACCAATTGTCCTTGAGAAAGTCACTGTGGGAAGAAGAAAAAGGAGACACTTGGGGGAGGGGGGGGAGACCATGTCATAGTCAAGGAAGCTCTCCCAAGCGCTCAGTGCAGCCAGCACAGCCCCCAGAGTAGAAACAGGCAGTCTGGGGACAGGCTTCAAAGTGTTACTCAGAAGGGGGCAACTGTTTCTGACAAGGACAGATGGCCACCAGTAGGTGCAGTTAGAGGTCATGTCCTCTAGGGGCAGCAGGTGCATGGTCAGGTGAGAACAGTGGCTCCTCTTACAAACAACCTTGGTAAAGTCGTCACATGACTTAGTGCTCTGTGTTCTTACCTGAAAACTGAGTAACTAAGAACACCTACCCATGGGTTTCTTATGAGAGTGAAAATGAGAGAGTCCTCGCAAACTCCTCTGAAGGGTGAGGTATGCAGAGAAAGCATCCCGTGAGCATGTCCTGTGTGTCAGGACCAAGTGTGTCAGCAACCTGAGCTGTACTGCATAACCTGGCCTGGCCAACAAAATGGGGAGGACTTAGTGCCACCACTGGGCCCAATAATAAAGCAAACCTGTGGCTTGGTGTAGTGGCACACACCTGTAATTCCAGCACTCTGGGAGGCTGATGCAAGAGGATCACTGAGAGATTGAGGCCAGTTTGAGGCCAGCCTGAGTTCATGCCAGCGG
>PVJA010006618.1:0-20388 GCA_004027025.1 Myocastor coypus | reverse complement strand
CCTTGTGATGGGCCAGAAGTCTCAAGTGTGACAAACCAACTGTGCAAGTGGGTGTGACTTGTCAATCACAGAGATACAAGACACGCACAGTGCAGTCTTACACCTGATACAAACCAGAGAATGCTCTGTCTTCAATTCTGAGGGTGTAAGACCAGTATTTTGATGGGATGGCTTATATCAGACATCAAAACCAGGCCACAGTCACTAAATTCAATGCCTCTATGAGCTTTGCCAGCTACTCTATGCTCTTGGGGGGGTCTTTTCTGTCTCCCATCTTTCACTGGCTCTATAGAACTCTTCTTTCTCCTTCCATTCTTGCTTCCAATATCTTTAATAAATGTAAAACCTCCGTGCTTCATTTCCTGTTCAATTTTTTGTTCAGGACAAAACAAGCTTGGAAAGGGTCCCTGGGGGTCCACAGCACCCAGTACCCTGGAAATAGCCTGGAGATAGGGGTTTTGTGGTAGAGATAGGTTATCAATAGGAAAGCAAGATAATACTGGATGATCACTAAGACCAACGGCAAATGTCCTCATAAGAGGGGAAAGTTGAGACAAAGAGCAGATGCACGTAGGTGTGGAGCTTGGAGCCAAGCCCAGAGCTCTGGTTCCACAAGCTGAGGAAAGCCACGGACCTCTGGCAGGATGAGAAACAGATCCTCCCTCGGAGTGTCCAAGTGGAGCTAACAGGGCCTCAGACTCTGGCCACAGAGTGAGAGATGGAAAGTCGCTGCCATTTGAACTACCCAGGTCATGGTAAGGTGCTGTGGCAACCTGGGACAGGCACAGGACACACCATGCAGTTACCTAAACACTTTCTTTCTAGACAACAACCCAGAGATGCAGAGGCCCATACATGGAGCCTGTATCCCCAAGTCACTTCTTGAGGAGACCTGTCCAGGATCTCTGCACCCTGCCCATGAGATTTCATAGGTGTGAGAAATGTGTTTCTACCCAGTGAGATGCAGGGGCTGCTTGTTACACAGCTAGTGTTCATTCTTCAACCAAACGATTCACATTATTGAGTAATCCAAAGTGGGATTCTATGAGGCAGAGAGAGAGAGAGAGAGAGAGAGAGAGAGAGAGAGAGAGAGAGAGAGAGAAAGAAAGAAAGAAAGAACAGTCAGAATAACAAGAAATCTAGGAGAAGGGTAGGTTGGCAGGCTAGGTTACAGCAAAATCTGGATTTATGGATGTGGGCTTGGGGCACAGGGACCATCACAAGTCCTCTAATCCCACCCTAACTCTAAAAATTGTTGGATTTCCTGTCAGCTCAGATTTCCTATTGCAAGACACAGTGGGAATGCCCATGAACCCCAGAGACACTGTCCTGATTTTCTAAGGAGATCTCATAGTGAGAAAAGTGTGGTTCCCCATCCAAGGAAATCAAGAGGGACACCCCAAGAATGAGGGGGCCCAGAAAAAGCAACCAGTTTCAAGTGACTTAAATATGTTGTGACCTACCTAGAGCTCCCTTGTAATTATCCAAGGTCTTTTTTCCCAAGCACAGATTGACCGCAATCTGCACTCTCCCAGGGAAATTGCCCTTTGAGAAAGGTAGGAAATCACATCCTGAGGCTTAGAAACTACAAGAAAAAAGCAAATTGCAGCTCTGGAAAATTTCCAGAGACCCAGGAGCAGTCACACACCCGCAACAGAATGATTTTGCCTGGGGCACTTTGTGTCATTCTGGAATTGCTCAAGGGTTGGGACGCAGCTCAGCTGCAGACACAGGGCCAAGGTTCTCGTGGTCAGGGTGAGAAGAGCTCAAATTCACCAGAGAAGTACTGACCAGCAGTTTCCTAAGAAGATGTGCCCCAGACAGGGAGTCCAGAGGACAGTGATGCCTTGCAAGCCCTTGTCCTGGGATGGAAGGGTTCTTTCAGAGTGAACTGCAGGGTAAGAGAAAAGAGGGACTTCATCAAAGAGCAAGTGACAGTGAGCTATGGTGGGTACTGCAGCCAGGGCTAGGACAGGCTCAGCCGTGTGGACAGCACATCGCTGCTTTAACCCAAAGTGCAGACACAGTTCCCTGATATCTGTACACCCAGAGAATGGAGAACAAGATATAACACACAGCAACATCCCTGGAGCACCTGGAAGCCACACTCTGCCAACTGAAAGGGCAACAGGAAGGTTCACTGGATGTCCCTAAGGAACACAGGTCTGTTGCACAACTGGACTTCCTATGGCCATGAAGGTAAAGTGTCAAGGAAGCACCCAATGCATTATAGATGCCATGACCTCCCCTGGGGTCTGTCTTGTCTCCTCCTCTCTAATTCCCAGGATTTCCTTGACGCTTCCAGCTTTCCAGCCCAGTTCTCAGAACACATTCACATTTGCATAAACACAGGCACCAGTGTGACTTACCTTGCAAGGCTCCCATGTGCCTCTTGCATCTTACATCTCGAATTTCCCATAGCAGCATGATTTCCAGGGAAGGTGAGGCTGCATCTCTGTCTGCGTCTCTAGGACTCGGATGGATCCCAATAGTGCAGAGTGACCACACCATCTCGCTCCACTAACTCACCCCTGCAGTGAAACTTCCCCTTCTAGGAAGGGAAACAGCTTTCCACCAGTGAAAGCAAAGTCAACTCGACCATCTTATCTTAAAAAGCTGATTTCTCAATAAAAGAAAGTTGTGAAAAATATGTTGTAAACAAAACTTATGGTCCATATGGTCTGGGATTCTTGGAACAGAGTTTAAGCTAAAAATGCCCACACATCTCCCTGGCCATATGTCTTGGGCTGGTTTCTCCTGAAGCAAATGTGGAGACCAGGCTTTGAATGCAAGTGAGTTGTCCGGATGGTTACACAGGGGCATGTCCAGGGGGAGGAAGGAGAGTCAGGAAAGACTGCTTCCTTGAGCAGAGTGCTGCATGTAGCCAGGAGCTGGCCCTGTCTGGACCCTCTGGATGTTCGCAATGACCTCACCTAAATGGTGAGCGGCCTGGAATTTTACCCTCCAAGTCCCACTGCTCTGCCATGAACCGGGCTGAGCAGTGGTTACGCAGTCACCTCCAGCTGCCTCATGTGTAGTCTTGGAGAAGGTTTGGCACCAGCTGGAAGGCTGGGCACTGGGGAGGTAAGAGCAACAACAGAGACCATCTGCTGTCACATCGGCCCCATGTCCAAGGCTGGGAGAAGACGCCCTGGTGGCACAAGTGGGTAAGTGTCGACTGAGTGGGGAAAAGGTGGTCCAGAGGACCAACACTGAGCTGTCCCTCCCTTCCTGTCCCCACAGATGTCAGCTATCTTGTCCCTTCTTGTATTGGTGATGTGTCTTCTTCTAAGTCCTGCCTTTCTCTTCCCACAGCTGAACACAGACATGGTAGTGATCTGTCCTGAACCACGTGGGCAGGGCTACCACCCTGAGGATCGCTGATCAGGGACAGGAAATGCTGTCCCTCCCACAGGAAATGCTGTAACAGGTGACCTCAGGTGCTGCATTCAGATATTCCAGGTGAAAGAAGGAGAGTTCTCAGGGAAATCAGCACTGAAAATTAGTGCGGATCCTGTCTGTCTCCTTCCTCCCTCAGCTCTTCTGAGACCTGGGCTGGAGCATAGAGGAACAGGAAAGGGTTGCTGGCCACAGCTTCCACCAGTTTCTGTGCTTCCATTCTCAGGGATCTGAGTAGATAACATGGCCCCTGGCCAACCACCTGGTAGGAAGCTAGGCTGAGGAGCATCAGCTAGCTGGTGGGTTCTGCTGCACCAGATGAGCTGGCCCTGAAGCACTCCCTGACAGCCACACCATCTGCTCCGTGTGTTTATGGCAAGAAGGGCAGGAAGACAGCCCTAACTAAGGCAGCAGCAGGCAGCTCTCACTCTCCGTGGTCCATGAACATAAAAATCGCTCTGGAGCCTGTAAGAAGAAGGAGGAGTGCAGAAAGAGACATGTGAGGGTGGGGCATTCGCAGGGTAGCTACAGATGCCTTGTCCACCTGAACCCAGACACAAAGCTGAGTTCAGGGCGCTGTAAGCTGGCCTGCGAGGTCCCCTGAGGGTACCAGACTAGAACACATCCGCCTTCCTGTGTGATGGAGATGCTTTCCTCCAGGAAGCAACTGCAGAGGAAGGTGGGGGCAGCAGAGGAACGTCACCACCACAGTGAGCTGGAAATAAATGCTAAAAAGCCTGCAAGCTCCACAGCCCGCAGCTCCGTGGTGACCGAGCCACCAACATGCCCACTGTGCCTACCTGCTTGGCTCAGTGCCTTGGCATGGCAGAGATACTGGCTTAGATACAAACAAGCTGCACAAAGGAACTGGGCTCTTCCTGACCCAAAAGACCAGGTGACAGCCAGCACTGGCCACGGACCAGCCTCTAAAGCTTCCCATCATTGTCTGTTCATGGCAGCAGCAGGTACCATGGCACTGTGGGTTCTCTGGAGCCATCAGCACCACCCTGGGGAGCTTTAGGGGAACAGTGTGGCTGTGCCTGTACCTCTGATGACACATAGTCACCTCAGTAGCTTCACCTCTGTTCCACGACTTTGATGCCCGTCAGAGTCACTCAGAACCACCTTTTTAGAGAGGGACAAGCTGTAGTCTCCCTCTCCAGGGATTCTGTACTGGTAATGAATATTTGTAGCATAGGTAAGGTATAGGACCACACCAAGAACTAGCCTGCAAGGAGCAAGACTCCATGAATACCACTATATTTGCAGAACTTGAATCATAGAGAGCAGTCTCATGAGGATCCTGGGGACTGCAGAATCTGAACAGCACCCCCCTACACAGGAAGCTCTGGAAATTACAAAGCATGTGTAGTCAATGCTACCTGCTGGTGAAGAATAGCTCAAAGGCATCAGACCCAGCTGAGGAGCTCAGCCTCCTCCCTTGCTAACTGAAGAATTTGAGGGCATCCTTTGTCTGCTATAAGCCTGAGTTGCCTCATCTGGAAAATGAAGATATAGCACATAGTCTAGAAGAGCACATGAAACCATGTAGCCAAAGCACTCAGTACCTTGCTGCTCCCTGGCACATGGAAATCACTCCAGAAAGTGAACTTGTAAATCTTTACAGAAGAAGTTATGGGACTTGTGACTGGGTCAGGCTGAAACCCAAGGTAGTCTGCTCTTCACAATAAGGTTGGTTGCCAAGAAGCAATGCGTTCCATAGGAGAGAAAATCTGAAAAAAAAATAGGCAGAGCCTGGGATTGCCAGGCCAGGTGGTACCTGTTGACCTTGAGGTCACCATGGGTTTGAGGATTTTTTGAGTCTTTGGGGAAATCCTACTGTCTTAGTTACTCCTCTCTCGTTGCTGGGACAAATACCTGACACCCAAAATGAAGCAAGGAAAGGTTTGCTCCAAGGCAGAGAGGCACATGGCAGAGAACAGCAGTTCATGGCAGTGGAATAGCAACAATGGTGACAGAGGCAATGGAATAACCAGGGGAGCAGAGAGCAGCAGCGTGAGTCTGTCTCTCTGTCTCTCTTTACATTACATCAGGCTCTCTGCCTTAGCCTATCCACCTCAGGCCACACCTATAATTCCCTGCAGTACTCAGACCCATAATCTCATCAGTACTAAAACATATAATCCCAGTGCCTCATGAGTCAAGTCTCAAACTATAGAAGTCCCCACCCCATGATTGCATGAGGCTTTGGGGGAACAACTAGACATAAACCATAATACCTACAAATACTCCTGTGTTGGGTTGGCTGTCTGTCCTGACTTTCACTCCATGACTATTACTATAGACTGGGATGTTGAGAAAATTGACATCTCACGTGGCTCCTGCCACCCTCTTTAGAAGTCATAATGAAGGACTGAGAGTATCACAGCATCACGTCGACCGCAGCTGTGACCAAGGCAAGGTCTTCTTTGGCTGTTTACTGGCTGGCAACCTGGGTGATTGCCTGTGCCTCTGCTCCCAGCTATGTCAGAATGATGGTTTCTGTAAAGTGGGCATGATTTTTTTTTCATTCATTTGTGGTACAAACGTTGACACAGCATCTATTCTGCCAGTCAAATGGATGCCCTTAATCTCATGGGGCTGTGTGCAGGAGACAGGAATAATGTGATTATTAGTTACATCACCATGTATTGAGAGACAGCAAAGACAGCACCTCATGGATGTTGGAGGAAGAGCTGGATGGCGGCCTCTGTTTAGGAGAGAAACCATGGGGAGGGAGCCCCATGAGAGGAACAAGGGCAGTGGCAGAAACTGCAGCTCATTCCCCCAAAACCTGTTCCCTCCGCCATTTCCCAGCTTTTCCTGCAAATAGCTGAGCCCCACCTCCTTCCTGCTGTAGAACTGATGTAGGCATCTGTGGGCCTGGTCCATCACAGACCTTGGACATCTCCTGTATGGAGAAGGGAGGCGACACAGGGACATCAGCATCAAAATCTGCTGCGGGTGAGAAATCTATTTCTGCTGGGTGCAGGCAACTGTAACTGGGTGGTTATCTTTTACAGCAGTGAGTTTTACCTAAAACACTCCAGAGAGCAACCGCCAGCGCAGACCTAGAGGGCGATGAGAATTCAGACACAAAGACAAAGGGTGGAGAAGCAAATTCAAACATCTTGGAAAAGAATGAGAGGATCATGTGGGAGGAGCCACAGAAACAGCCAGAGAGTGAGGGGTGGCCACACAAGCGAAGCTCTCTCCATCCTAGGAGTGCACTGGACACAGCAAAGGGTTCAGGTTGGTGGCAGAAAGGCATGAAAGGATGATAGAATCAGGTTCACAGTTTTAAGATGACTCTGGCAGCCAGAGGGCAGTGTGCTAGAAAAAGAGAAGCAGGCGCCATGTGCTAAGGTCAGAGGGAGGCCTGCGGAATCGATTCTGCTGTAGACTTCAGTGTGTGAGCTCTCAGGTCATCATTAGCTTTACCTAGGCCTTATCAATAACAAGTAGAAGGTCCTCAATGGCTCTGCCTTCCGCCAAATCAGCACCAGTTCCAAAGTGCAATGACTGGGTACTGGTGGCCATGGCTGTACCAATAGGAAGTAAACAGCCATGCTGATCTCTTCAGCATTGGTAAGGTTTTCAGGAGAATGAATAGGAAAGTATGCCTCTCCAGTTCACTGAATGCTGCATAACTTCTCTGCTGTCAAGGGATTTTCACTCAGAGAAGATGCCAGCCAAGAAGTACTGTCGCATCTTCTCTGAGCATCATGGCTCATAAAATGGCTGCACTTTGAGTCTGCTGTCACAGCCACAGGAAAATGGAGCAGGAGTAGAGCAGCAACCAGAGGGATTGTGGTGGGAGGTGAGGATGAACCAAGATCTTCAGGGAAAGGGCTGGATGATAAATAAAATCAAACTTATTATCCTGTCTGATGGAATCCCAGGAAACAGCACTGAAGGGGGAGCTGATTGTTACAGAGTGCGTGTCTGAGGCCCCCAGATTCCCGTGGTGAGGCCCCAATCCCTGATGAGAAGGTATGAGGAGGTGAGGCTTAGAGTTGTGTGGATGGAACATCCCCGTAAGAGAGAGGACATTAGCATTCTCTATCTTCTCTTCTTCCTCCCCCTCTTTTCCTCCTTATCCATCACCCCTCTCTCCCCACCATATGAGGACACAGAAAGAAGGTGACTCGCTGCCAAGAAGAATACCCTGCCAGGGTGCCAAGTCCACTGGCGTCTTCATCTGGCTCTCCCACGCCACAGGAGTGGGAGATAAATATCTACAGGGAGAGCCATCCCATCTGGGGCACTTTTTACAGTAGCCCGAGATGACCGAGACCCCAAACCATGCAGAGTGAGCTGGGCCTAGCGCCTGATCGGCAGGATTGGAGTCACAACTGTGGGAAATCTCCCAAGGATGACACTGCTGTGAATCTTTTCCTTACACACAAATCTTACATGAGCTCTAGAAAACCTTGAGCTCCTCTTGCCTCCCTCATCTCCTCTTGTGATTGCACTAATTCACACAGGCAAATCTAGGCAAATCTTTAGAGTACATAACACTCATGCATTTGAAAGTACATAGGAGGCCTGCAAGACTTGAGAAAAGATAACTATATGCAGAGGTAAAATTAGTTAACCCGAAACAAATGACCTACACGAATGACTCTTCAGCAGATGCTGTGTTGGCAAGCATTACTATTTAGACTGGAAGACTGCCCAGCCTCCTTTTGGATGTAAGGATAGGACATACTAAGACAAAAATAATTAAGGAATGAAGAGTCCTGGAAAAGACCAGATGATTGTTACTTGCCAAAGACAGGATGGTCTACCTGAAAATCCAAGAGAATCTACTAGAAAGTGATCATGTACAGCTAGATATGGTAATGTCTGACTATAATACCATCACTCTGGGAGGACCCCAAGTTTAATCCCAGCCTGGAAAATTTAGCAATTTAATGAGATCGTGTTTCAAAATAAAAAAAGGAGGGGCCCGGCAGGTTGGCTCAGTGATCTAAAACCCCTGCTTGGGGAAGCTTGGGCGGCTGCAGGGACCACGGTTTGATCCCCAGCACCACATGCTGCACCAGCCCTGCCCTCGGGGCGGGCTGAGCTGGCCATAAAAATGAGTGAATAAACAAACAAAGGTTGTGAAACAAGAATAAAAATAATAAATAAAATAAAAAATTATAAAAAAAAAAGAGCTGGTGAGATAGCTCAGTTCAAAGCCCCTGGGCTTACTTGCCAATAGAGGAGTGGAGAAAAGATGGATAGGATGGATAGATAGATAGATAGATAGATAGATAGATAGATAGATAGATAGGCAGGCAGATAGATAGATGATATGTGAATGATAGATAGTCCAATAAGATGATTATAGAGAAAAGTAGTTTTCTTGATATAGCAAACCCAACTAGAGAACCCTTGGGTAAACAGAAGGACAGCAAACAGCACAAAATATCTAGAAGTAGAGCAAAATAAAATGTTCAAGACAATGTGAAAAAAACTATAAAACTTCACTCTATGACTTTATGAAAGTCATAAAATGCTAAAAAGGCAGCAACATAAAGACATCAATTCTTCCCCTCGTGCCACTGTTCATTTAGAAAGCAGGCATGGCTCTGCTTGCCCATGCTGTTCCTTTTATTTTTCTGCTTGGCTATTTTGAATTTTCTGTTCTTGGATGTCTGTGGCACCTGAGTAGCTCTTTTTTCTTAGCTAGTGTCAGTACGATCCTGTTCACCACAAGCAAATGACTACCATGACCAATGCTACCCCTCCGTCTCTCCTAGACCCATGTTTGTAGAGTCTTGAACCTGCTTCTACATTCTCATGCTTCTGTCTCCAAATGATCTTTCTAAGCTTCTTGCAAATAATAATAATAATAATAATAATAATAATAATAATAATAACAGTAACAATAATTATTATAACAACAATAGGAGTAGTAGCAGTAGTAATAAAGAAAAATTTTTAAAAGTGAGTATGTTTTGCCTTTGATACATATGCCTTGCTGGTGTTGTCCTATGGTGAAGACATCGTGCCACATCCATGCAATAAAATTTAAAATGACTAAGTAAGCTGGCAACAAAAGAAATGCACTAGGGCCTTTCGGCCGGAACCGCCATCTTCCAGTAATTTGTCAAAATGACTAACACAAAGGGTAAGAGGAGGGGAACCTGTTATATGTTCTCCAGGCCCTTTAGAAAACATGGGGTGGTTCCTTTGGCCACATACATGCGAATCTACAAAAAGGGTGACATTGTAGACATCAAGGGGGTGGGTACTGTACAAAAAGGAATGCCTCACAAATGTTACATATTGAGCATATTAATTGAGGATTAATGTACGTATTAAGCATATTAAACATTCAAAAAGTCGTGATAGCTTCCTGAAACATGTCAAGGAAAATGATCAGAAAAAGAAAGAAGCCAAAGAGAAAGGTACTTGGGTTCAACTGAAGCACCAGCCTACCCCTCCCAGAGAAGCGCACTTTGTGAGGACCAATGGGAAGGAACCTGAGTTGTTGGAACCTATTCCCTATGAATTCATGGCATAAACTGGGATGTAGTTCTGCCATTAACTACCTAATTGGCTGCTTAAGTGTTCTAGGTCCTGTATAAAAATAAAATTGCCCTGTGTTGTAAGGGTGATTTTCTTAGTTGAAGAGGTATGTGGCGCCTTCTTACCTCAAACATATCTCAGCAGATTTTCACTGTAGTGAGTAATTGTGTCTGGTCTTTACTCTTCAGTGTTTTCTTGCTGAAAAGTATTGCTGAGGTATTGTGCAGGTATATACCCAAATATTTATACAATATTTACATTGGCTTGAAGATCTTGTAAATCACCATTGGGAAAAGATGTATCCAAATAAATGGAAGTCACTTAAACAAATGTAAGTCCATTTCAGTTAAATAAATTGTTTAAAGCACCTATTGTGGAAAAAAAAAATCCACTAGGGACTCTCCAAGTTGCCAAGCCCCTGTGCCCACCCTGAAGAACTTCATTCTTCTTCACAGGGATGAATACAGCAACCTTGGGAAAGAGAGGTCCTCCAGAGCCAGGGGTCACAAGCCACCACTTCTGCTGGCCTCTATGGCTCTGGCTCTGGCTCAACTTACCCAATTACCACTTGAGTTTAAGCCCTCAGGTCCACTTGGTTTCTATGTGTTTTTGATGGTACCAGGGATCAAACACAGGAGCTTGTGTTTACCAGGCAAACACTTATTTTACTGAGCTATCTCCCCAACCCTCCTCAGGTCCATTTGGGAAGTGAACGTTTCAGTTCATCCCCGTAGCTCAAAAGAAGTCATTCCTGCTCTTGAGAAAGGTATAGCTGAATCTTCCAAGCTCTCTCCAGACCTCAGCCCCACCCCAGCCCACCTTATCCTCTGGTCCCTAGTGGGGTGAAGACCTCCCAAGCCTTTTGGTGTCACTGGAGAGCAGCTACTCCTAGCGCAAGCTGCTCGGGTTGGGGTTGATGTCCTGCCTAGAACTGGGCAGCTTCCCAGGGAGTCTCAGGCCAGGATGCCCCAGGCTGGCTGCCAAGATCTGAGCACATCCAGTAGGGAGAGGCTCCCACTTCTTTTAGGTGGAATTTTCCAAGGATGAGAGAAAAGTATGGGTGCCAGGAAGACAAGTATGGGAGAAGTCGTCTTCAAGATACAATGAAGATGGCTCCTAGTTTATGCTAGTAGCTATGGGAGACATCTTAAGCCATCACATCTCAGAGACATCTCCAGAGGCTGTCCTCTTCTAGGTGACACCCTTCCCTGAGCTACCCTTGTTTCATGTTGGGGCTAACCTGATCCTATTAGCGCTCTGTTGTGGGACTTGATCCAAGGAGTCCGAGCATGTTGGACTAGGCATGGCATTTCTGACGCAGCACAGAGGGCCTGTATTCCCAGGAAGGTTACGACAGAGGACCTATCCGGTGTGCCAATCCTGCTCAACCTGTGTGCTGATGACCATCAAGTGGGTCTCAAACATAACAAGCCAGCGCACATCACAGCTGCACGCCTGCACATGCGGTGCACATACAGGACACCTTCCTCTTCTTCCTGCCATTTTCACGTTCTGGCCTGAGGCTCAGTATAGAGCCGGCAAAGGGAAGAATCATGGCTGGCCACAGCATACTCCCTGTGGAGCTTTCCCGGATGTTGGAGATCCAGTGGCTACTACAACAAGCTTCCTGCAGCACAGCTTCAACGACAGCTGCAAGTCCCTATGGAGCTGGGACTCCTCTACCTTCTACCCAAGGCACTCGCACCTGCCATGGATGGACTCAAGGGGACAGTATCCTTGCCTCTGGAGCTTCACAGGTGCAGAGGACTGCAGGTGTGCCTGAGGTTACCCTTGGAGATCTCAATACATCTGGGTCATGCTCTAAACACAGGTGCAATGCTCTGCCTGACTTATTTCTACTGAATGAGTCATAATCCCCCAGTGACACTTCTGAGGCTTTGTCACCTGGTGTTCAGGGCTGTCTTCCTGTCACAAGAAGAAAATATACCTCTGCTGCCCTGGGCAGGAAGCACTCTCTGAATTCAAGGGGAGGCTGGTGGCACATCACTTATGCTCCGCAGGCGCTGTGTTCCCTCTCTCATTTCTAAGAGGAAAATAGAAATCGGGCTTGCAATTACCACTAGCCCCCACCCCTCCTCAAGGACCTTTCTGGATTTATATAAAAAGAGAGGCAAAGGCAACACCGGAATCACTCGTCTTAACTCCCTTTTATTACAACATCAAGGAAAGTCATTGTGGGGTAGGGGGGATGGTCATGGAGATAAACACAGAGATTAAGCTACTCACAACTTCATTGCCTGCCCTGCCTTGGAGGGCATAAATAGTGCGGGTTCTGGACATGCATCGTGGGCTTGCAGTGCGTGTATGCATGGTGTGTGGGTGACTTCTCTGTATGGTTTTGTTCTTTTAATTTCTCAACGGGTGACAGCTAGACTCAGCATCTTCAGGTGAACCAGGAAGGGAATCCCCTTGCTAGGACTGAGAGCCAGCTTTCTTCTTCTGGAACTTCCTGAACTGAGACTGGATTGCCACTGCCGCACGCTCTGTCTCTGGGGCATCCATGTCAATGTCGAACTCTTCCTGGACTTTCTTCTGCCCATCTGTAGCGAGAGAAACATGAATGTAAGGCAATGAATGGGCTGCAGAGAAAAACCAGTGCCAGGTAAGCAAAGCAGTGGCCCATGACAGGGACGTGTGCTTCAGTGCTCAAGCTCCACCCCAGGGCAATACCACAGGTATCCAGAGAGTACAGAACCTGCTGTCCTCGTTCTGCCCAAAGGGGTGGACACTGAAAAGCAAGGACACAGGGTAGATGCTTCCTATATTTTCCACACATGATTGCTTTGTGTTATTTTGCAGTACTACACAATGAACCCAGGGCCTTACCTCAGCCCTTTTTTTTATTTTTTATTTTTTATTTTGAAATAGGATCCAAGTCACTAAATTACACTGTCAGAGTTCAAACTTCAGATCTTCATGCCTCAGTCTCCAGAATACGGGGATTATGGGTATGCCCCACTTCTCCAGCTCTGCCTGATTTTATGCTCCTACTGGCCACACTTTACCCATACTTTTTGATCCATTAGTCTCTTATGTCAGATTGATTTTAGCCTCAGGGTGTATGTCCCTCCCCTTCTTCCAAATGTCTGCATTAGCTGACTTTCTCTGAGTATCTCTAAATGAGGCCCCTTCTATGTTCAGCCATGTTGTCCTCTACCTTTGCTTTTTAAAATATTACCTATGTTGTTACTTTTTCCTGGTCACTAGCAGAGACACAATTTAAATATGAGCTCGAAACACTGAGCCAGGAGTAACTGATACCACAGTTTGGTCCCCTGAGCCTCCTGAGGCAAATGAGATTTTTCCTAATGAATTTAGCGCAAGGGTTTTATCAACCTCAGGACCGAATGTCTCCCTCTGACCCTCACAGTTAGGCTGAACGTTCACAAAGTGCAGCCCTACTGTCCAGCAAGGGTTAGTGCAGTGTCTGCCGAGGCAGGAGGATCTAGCCCATTCTTGCTGTAGTGATCCCTAGAGAAAGGATGGGAAGCTGCTGGCTGAAGTGCCCTTTGCACTGTGCACTGATTGGGCAATTTTTTGCAGAGTAATGGGAACAAATAAATAAAATCCTCCAGGCTGGACAGGACAGTTTCTAAAGCTCTATAAGCCTGTGAATATCAGAGACCCTACGGGCCCCTTCCTCTTGCCCTGTTTTTTCCTAGTATGGCCACCTGGGCCCTGGCATGGACTCAAAACCTGCACACTCCTGCTACACATGGCCTGAGGAGAAGGGCGACCCTAAGCTAAAGGCTGAGGTCCTTTCCAGAGACCCAGCCCGTCCAGACACTGGGGTTAGTTGGAGCAAGACCTGAGGACAAGGCCATCTCTCTGGGTCCAGGGAGAAGAACCTCTGACCATCAGCAGCGAGCACACACATCACAGGGTGGACAGCCAGGCCCAGCTGTCCCCATGTGGCCTGAGCTCATCACAGCTCAGTGACAGCCCTCATGGTATAGGAGAAAGGTGAGGCCATCCTCTCCTTGTTCTGTGCCTCTCTTTCTCCCCTCGATTTCCTCTCCTGTCCTCTGTGACAGAGAAGGGGAAAGAGAGAGAATGGATGGATGATAGGTGTAGATTAGTTAAGTGATAAATGATAAAGATGTATGTCTATATACAGACTGATGTAGAGCCCATGAATATAGAGATAGGTAGACCAATGGGTAAGATGGTAAAACAGATAATAGATATGTGGATAGATAGGTAAATAGAAGATAGGTAGGTAGGTAGATAGATAGATAGATAGATAGATAGATGACAGATAATAGATAGATAGATAGATAGACAGAGAGATATATAGACAGACCTACAAATACATGATAAACTGACACACAGGCAGGCAGATAAGCACAAGACGTCCGTGTGAGCCCATGTTCACTTCAGCAGCAGGCTGTGGGATATCTTCTTTCCAGACTCGCAGCTCTGGTTTTCCTTAGGACAAAGCAGGTTCCCTTCAACCTCACCTTTATCTGGGTGGGCCACACCGGCCCCTGCCTTTCCAGCCATGTTAGGCTGATGAGTTTTCAGCCTTAGCCAGGAAACTGTTTCCTCCGCTCGCAGATTTTCTACCAGTAGCTGTGGGACAAGGGTATTGAGTGCACGCTGGCAGGGGACTCTTCAGGGACTGTCCTGTGTCACCCAGGACAGCTCAGATGATACACAGGATAGAATAGCTGTCCCCTACTACATGGGGTGGCCACTCTCATTAAGGTCTACATTTCAAGGAATTTGGGGGGAAAAGACTATTGGAAGGGGTAGGAGTGACATGACATGAGTGGAGACTTAGGAAGACATAATCAAAAGACAGGTAACGAAAATGGACAGAGAACTTCTTAGAGTGCTAGTGGCCAATAAATACAGGAAAAAGGTTCAACATTGTTGGCCATAGCAAGACCAACACTGAGCTTCCATCTGACCCCCAAAAAACATGGCCAGCACCAGCACCAAGAAGTCAGAGAAAATAAAGGCTTCCAAGGCTCTGGGGAGGAACACTTCTGCATTGCTGGTGGGTGTGCAAGGACTAGGGAGATAGCTCAATAGAAAAATAGAATAAATGTTAGCTTGGCAAGCACAAGCTCCTGAGTTCAATCCTTAGCACGCCCACACCAGTTCAACCACCATGGAAATTAGTGTGGAGAGTCCTCAGAAACCTTAAAACCAGAAATTCCATCCAACCTAATACTCCCCTCTAGATATTTCCCTGAAAAAGTTAGACATTATATTGCAGTGACCTATGCACACACAAATACATATGTGTGTGTGTGTGTGTGTGTGTGTGCGTGCACGGGCGTGCTAAGGATTGAACTCAGGACCTTGTGCTTGCCAAGCTAACATTTATTCTATTTTTCTACTGAGCTATCTACCTAGTCCTTGCACACCCACATTTTATAACAGTACAACTCATAAAAGCAAAATGTTAAGCACTTGCATGTCCATCAACCAATGGATGGATAAAAACACATGGCATTGCCTGCAGTGGAATACTACTCCACATTGCAGTCATTGATAGGAAAATGGGCACATCTTGAGACCATCATGTTAAGGAAAATGCATCCGATGCACAAGCTTAAACATCACATGGTCCCTCCTATATGAGAAACCCAAAGTAGAAACACCACAAAGAAAACCAAAAGAGGATAGGAAATGGGGAGACCGATCCTTTGCAAACAGGAAGAAAACCAAGAAATGGAGAGGGGTGAGCACAGGAAAGGGACATTCAAAGAATTAAGAAGCACCAACTCTCCACAAAGAATATAATCATTATGTACTGGAAAACACACTAATAAAAGAAAAATTTTTAAATTCTTAATTAATACTACCCTGTCAACTTGGATCCTGAAGGTACAGATCTGAAATACAAACTACCTTGGCTCTGAGATTAATGAACTTAAACCTTTTATCCCAGCAGAATCTGAAGCTCTGGGAATCCTCATTGCTTGTAGGAGCTCACAGTCCCAAATCCTTCTGCCCCCAAGGGTGCAGACAGCAAAAGCAAAAGCTGTACAGCGATTCAGAGGTTTCTCTTAGGCATAAATGTTGCCACTTGAAGGGTTTGAAGGTCCTGCTTCACCTTCTCTCATTTGTGAAAGTGATAGCAAAGCCAGCCATATTATTTTCTGACAAATGACAAATGCAAGTACAGAAAATTATATATATTTAGGGAATGCATAATGAGACAGTAAAGTTAGGCCCTAAAGATCAATTCTATAATGCTATCTGAAACTAATGCCTTCAGCCAAAAGAGACATATCGATCTTCCCATGCTTGAAAAATATCAGTGTTTAGAAAGCAATGAGGGATATGTGGGGAATCCTTCTGAAGAGTTTGGTCTGGAGAGTCCCACATGCCCCGGAGGAGATCTGTACTCCCATAGGCACTGAGCAGGAAGGGACACAGGAAGAAAGGATGGATCCATTGTAAGCCAAGAAGTGACAGCTCCTCAAGTTCCATGGCACAGGGACAGACAAAAACAGCCTAAGAGCCTGGGGCTGCCTGGCTGCCTGGTGCAGCCCTGGCAGCTAGGAAAGCACAGCTCAGCTCTGGATGTCCAGGCCTCAGCAGGAGCCAGAGAGGCTGGAGAAGAGGAAACCAGGGTCACAGTCCTCCCCCACCCCAGGCCTCTGTTCCCAGGCCAGGAGCTTGCTGAGGGGCCTCTTGAGTGTCCCCAGCAATGGTGACAAGGATATAAGACACAGGTGGGAGCCATGAGAAGTTCCACCTGGGCCTTTCTGCTGCAGACACCTCGAAAAAAGGCTCAGCACCTTAGCACAGAGGCTGAAGGGCCTAGCAACTCCTTCCTTGTGTGCGGAGCCTAGCATTTATCTCTTCCCCATGCCATCGCTGCCCATCCTCTAATGCTGGCCCTCCCCCCTTGGTGGTCCTGTCTTCCATCCCACCAGAGTGTGAGCAATATTCCTCACCTGATTACCACAGCCTTCGCTGGGCCTGGCATAAGGAGGTGTCTGATTGATCACCGCTGGTTGCTGGTGTGCCTGTTAATTGTGACAGGTAGTTGCCGAGTCCTCACTTCTCGCTGGCAGACTAAAATGAGTGAGTTAAGCTCTGCAGCCAACCAGCTCTGGGGCAGTATGGTATCAGGACAGATCACTGTGTCACCGGTTAGAGAGAAGGGGGCACAGGTGTCCAGGGGAAGATATGCAGCTGAGGACCAGACCTGAGGCCTCTGGAAGGTACTTGTAGGCCTGGGTGCTGGTGGGTTTGTGAGTTCCTGCAGGCTGTAATAGTGATTGCCACCACACGTGGCTGGAGAACAAGGGACATGCAGCCCTGTGCTGGTGTCCTTGAGGGGGCAGCCCCTCCAGGACTTCCGACCCTGCCTGTTCCAGTGAGCCCACCCAGAAGAACATTCAGGATTGCCTCACTTGGTGTGTGGCCTTAGGAAGGGCTCTTAGGTCTTCTAGTTCTCAGTCTGCTCACATAGGAAATGGAGAAAGGAAGCCATTCTCCAAAAGCCTGTTCTACTCAACTCCCAGACCAACCCTCCTCAAAAGTGTAGCCCTACAGGGCAAGAGCTGCACAAGCAGGAGAAGGAGGGGAGGACAGTACCGTGGGGTACTTACAAGGCCAGCTCCATGGTGAGCACTGGCAACTGGGCTTGCTGCCTGGAGAGGCACAGGTAAGCCACATCCAGGAAAGAGCCCTCCCTGCCATCTGCATGGCCTGCAGATCACAGATTGGGTGATCTGACACAGACAAGGAAACAGGGACTGCCTGGACTCCATGAGGTCTGCCCAGATGCTCCATCCAAAAGTCATTGTCATCCCTGGTCTACAGTGCCACTATTTGCCTCTATGTCCGTTGACTCTCAGAAAGGTGTCTGAGGGGCCTAGTCTGTACTGGATCCGGGAAAGGGCTGACATTTTTATTTTGGGTTCTGCTGCCTGGACAGGAATGCTTGGGGTTGTTTTCATGGCAGGCTGAGTGTGGAATACCTTACCCAGACCCTCTGCCAACTGTCCCCACCTGCACATCCATTATCACTGGCATCTGTATGGGACTCAGGTATGGCTGTGTCCTTCCCTGTATGGACATTCAAGAAACCTGAAGCAAGCCACAGAAGTGACCAGGAGGACGTGCATTCTGCTTATGGGATGTAGCACACGGGAAAGATAACAACTCAAGAGGTGGGGGGCAAGTTCTTGACCATTAACTCCACAGTGCCCAGCTGGGTTAGCACCCCCACAGGCCCTACACGCTTCACCTTCTAGGAAGTCCATTGCCTGGAAGACCTCACATCACAAGAAGTAAAGATCAGACTCTGCCAGGCTGCATGCAGCACCACGCCCAGCTGGCAATCGCTTTTAGAATACTAAAAAATGTGAGAATTGACATCCAAAAATACAGAGATATTTTCAACAAATTAAAAGAAGGGGATGCTAACCATCTACCCAAAGCTATTAGAAAATAATACCAATAGGTGGAATTGAAAATGTTGGATACAATTCCGGAAAATCCTGACCACCCTGGTAGGACAGCCAGCAACATAGGACCAGAGCAATGCAGAAAAATACAAGTAAATCCACTCAGCTAAACAGCCTACATCAACCACCTTGCACTATATTATCTGTCTATTATCTACCTTATATCTCATACTACATGCACCCTCTCTGTCTCCCCATACCCACATACACGAAAAGAAAACAAAATTTGCAAACTGGTCTGATGCCTTTAGGCTTCCCTCTCCCCAGCAGACACTTCATCAAGCCACCAGGACCAGTCACCTCACCCCAGCCACAGAAGAACATGAATATGATGTTCCCAGAGGGCCAGACCATCTGGTGACTTAGCGCTGCCATGACCTCCCAGCAGGAAACAGGACAACCCTACCAAGACTTACGTGCTCCATTATCGTAGGTATTTCTTATGCTCCTCTCCTGAAACAATGCCTTCTGCCTTTTCTCTTACCAGCGAGGACAGTAAGTGTTCTCTGCGCCATGTTAGAGTCTATTCAGTAGCCCTCTTGAAAAATGCAATTATAATCAGAGACTCTCTTTATTGAGCATGAAATAGATCCTTCCTCGCATACTGAAGTGGGTTATCTTTCACAGATCATTGGATGGGCAAATGTTAAGTACAGAATCATAAATATAAAAAGTAAGGAAGTACCAGCAGTTGAGGACTAACCCACATGAGTATTAAAAGTCTCCAAGAGTGTCATAAAAATCCCTGGGATGGGATAATGGTTTACTACTTCCAAATTACACTCCTATGATCTATCCCAATGGAAGCGTGGTGTGAGAGCAGTGGTTCTGGAATCAGAGTGCAGTCCACGGTAGACATTCCCTGACAGCAGTGCCATCTGCTTGGGCTGCCTTTGTACCAGAGACACAGTCCCAGAGGCTAAGTCTGACAGCCACCTTCTCACTGTACCCTCAACAAAAGTACACACATACATCCCCTGTGCCTCTCTGTGTACCCTCATTTCCTCTGAGAAGCCCACTAGCCCTATTGGGCTAGGATGAAGCCTGGCGGCCTCATTTAGCATTCACCACCTCCTGGAAGTTGCTGTCCCAACACATTGTATTCTGAAGTGCACAAGGTTAGGACTTCAAAACTATACATTTGGGAGGGGGCCCAATTCAGCCACGAAAGCATGTGGTCTGACTTTGAGGCCTTCCAGATGTAAAAGTAGCTTTGTGTTCTTGGTGTGGTTTTATTCTGTACCCATTTATGAAAGCTATGGGACATATTCAATGTCCCCATTTACAAAGGCCCAGGAACCCTTGATCACCTCATGGACACTGGCCAGAGCTGATGTGGAATTCAGGTTCTGCTCCAAGTCTGTGGTTATTCTGCAGTGTCACATTGCTTTCGTCTTAGATGGAGGCCAAGGAGACCAACTCACTTCCGTATGGACCAAATGGCTGACCGAGAATAATTGTGTCTTCAGTGGCCCAATTCTAAATACATAAAGTGATCCGTAAACTTACTAGATACACGTGTTTATCAGGTGGTCAGCAGAATTCATATCAAATTAGAAAATGGCCCAAAATAGTTCTAATGGGCTGTCACAGTCTGGGGGGCTAAGGACAGCAAGGACACTCTCACCTCCCCCATATCCAAGGAAAACAAAAGAGAAAGGTAAACATGTTTAAAAGTCATAGAATTTCAGAGGCTCCACAAACAAAGGAGAACTAATCCGGAGAGTGTGCCAGGCCACAAGTTGGGCCAGAGCCAACATGGGGAGGCTGGTGCCCAGAACAAGATCAAAGGGAGGGACTGCAAGGACCCTTCTGGCCTGGAAACAATGAATTTTGAAAGGTTTTTTTCATCCCTGCATTCACAATCTAAAAATGGCAGACTTGCCTTCCTGTTCCAGCCCAGCCCAAACCCCACCGCTGGGAGCTGAGCCTGCGCACCCACCGCCGGTAAGCCCCTGCGCCCCTCTGCCCCGCCTCTGCGTTCCCGCGACTAACTTCCTGTTCCAGC
>PVJA010006617.1:0-72341 GCA_004027025.1 Myocastor coypus | reverse complement strand
AAAAAAAAAAAAAAAAAAAAAAAAAAAAAAAAAAAAAAAAAAAAAAAAAAAAAAAAAAAAAAAAAAAAAAAAAAAAAAAAAAAAAAAAAAAAAAAAAAAAAAAAAAAAAAAAAAAAAAAAAAAAAAAAAAAAAAAAAAAAAAAAAAAAAAAAAAAAAAAAAAAAAAAAAAGAATAAAATGCAAATGAACAGCATGGAGCCCTTGATGCAACAAATAGCAGAGATGGAAGGAAGGCGAGTAGAGTGGCCAAACTGATGGAAGAAAAAAGCTACATTAAATATATAAAATATCTCCCAATAAAACATATTTTTCTCCAATAAATATTCTGCTTTCAAAAATGAATTTGAGACCATGGAAAGAAGCTTTCACATCTCTGGATAACTAAAAATATCATCTTCTAGAAAATGGTCATGAGCTGAGGAGATAGCTTAGTAGAATAAGTAAGTGATTGCCTGGCAAGCACAAGTTCTATCCCTGGTACCACCACAAAAAAAAAAAAAAAGAACAAGTTCTATCCCTGGCACCACCACAAAAAAAAAAAAAAAAAAAAAAAAAAAAAAAAAAAAAAAAAAAAAAAAAAAAAAAAAAAAAAAAAAAAAAAAAAAAAAAAAAAAAAAGAATGAAAGAAAGAAACAAAGAAAACAGTCATTCTTACATGGTTCCTAATAACAGAAATGGCTCCTATTGTACACACGATCTGTCCTCTGCAGAAGCACAGGGCAGGTGCCTTGCACACCCAGAGGACGTAAGTTCCCTCTGATGAATCCAGGAAGGGAGCACAGTTTCTCTGAGTGGGCCTGGCACGGAAGAGGACTTATTTGGCAGTGGAGCTGGAACCTCCTGATATATTATACATATTTGGGTTTTCATGCCTTTACTGGTAAAGTGACAGCCCTGTGGGGACCACGTACCAATACAACACACGTGTCCTATGCAGACAGCAGAGTAGTGCTGGATCCTAGACCAGCGAGCGCTTGATGGCGTGCCTATAGCAGGCCTGCAGTGATTATTCTCCTTTTTTTCATTAGTATGCAGCTGGGCTGCAGACATTGCCAACACCAAAGGTCAAATTCAGATTTTTATAGAAAATCTTAGAATTAAATAGAAAGCATTACGACTTGTACCTTCACTGTCCCATTTATAAAGAATTGTGGTCTTCAAGGATTCCCCACCCCTACCCCACCACAGGATTTAATTGGTCTCCTTTTCCCGAGCTCATTATCATAGGTTAGGGAGCTCTTGCTCTCTACAGTCCGGGTTGGTTGGACTTTTGCAGAAACGTAGCGAAGGAGCTCACGCAGTCAGTCCCTCAGCTTCTCTTGGGTCCCAGAGACTCAGTCACAGGATGGCATTTTGTCGCCCCCAAGTCCACTTAGGGGAAGCTGCAGTCTGGCAGGTAAGGAGAAACAGCTGGCCTGACAACAGAGGGCCTTTCTGAATTCAGGATTTGCCCATGGAGTAAGCAGAAGCTGCTCAGAGCCCCTTGCTCTGTGGACCGTCCTTCCAGCTAGCAAAATGTTCTCATTCATCTTAAAATGGGCCAGAGTTGTGACAGAAAAGGCCAACTCCGCTGCCATTTGAAATGAGTTCTAAATATACAGACAGTTATGGATGTTCAGAAGGGAAAAAAAAAAGCCTTATGTGACTTGACAAACTAAGACTACACTCTTATCTTTGCTTTCACCACCTTACCAAACTCAGTACCTCAGTGAGTATTAAACAGAACAAAGCAAACTGAACTGTTATTTTTACATATAAGTACTGGTTCATTATAGTTATGTATAAAAATATAGATTTTCATGGATGACATCAGAGCTTTATGGTTTCTATGCCGCAGGAAAGACAGGTATTATACTTGCTTTGGAAAAGTGAAATCAGGGTAGGGGAACTCTAATTGTTCCAGCAAAGACAAAAAACAAGGTCTGCTGACCCAGAGTCCTTTTCTTTCCTCCCACTCTGGCCCTTTATGCCTTTTGTGTGTTACTGGTAAATATTATCCTTTGTTTTCTTAATTTTTTCTTACCTGTTCTGTCACATATTATAATATTTGAGACATTTGAACTAGAACGTCTTTGGGTTTCTCTCTTCCTTTGCCTATAGGCTTGGCACAGTTAGTTTTTCTTTCTTTCTTTCTTTTCATAATAAAAATTCATTAGGAAAGTCATTCAAGCAGAATGTATTAAATGCATCTAACCTGCCGAAGCCAGGCTGCTCTGAAGTCCGAGGTGGAAGATTCAGATAGTGGAGAAATATATGCTTGTGAAGGATCTGAAAGTCACCGAGGAGCAGTTGGCAGCAGCCCTGGTGCTGACAGCCACTGGGCTAGATCCGTTTGTCCATGTGTAAAATGAGAGTAAGCTTTTTCTCAAACACAAACATGACAGTAAGTAGGAAAGGAGGTTTCGGGATACATATTGAATAAAATTTAGAATCCCAGAATGCATCTCATTTTCACATTGCCATTTCAATCTTTCAGCAAGGTTTAATTTTAGAAAATAAAAACAAGTCTTACTATACCTATAGAAAAAATGCCTCAGATGTAAGGGTTCATCCCAGTATTTGATGAGAATCATGATTTTCAGCATGATTTTTCATTCTAAAATAACAGAATAGCGTTTAATGGTGCGCCAGGGTTGCTTACGTGAGGTCCGTTAGGAATCCATGGACATTGAAAACATTTCAGTCATAGAACTTATTTCAAAACTAGACCCACATCTAATTTTTCAGTGTTTCCTCACTTGATTTGGGACCCAGCCATTTAGCAATTGGATAAAGGGACACTTGAAAATGCAGCACCATAAGAAAGTTGCCATTCACATTTTTACCCCATGGGCTTTTACTTATCTATTTTTCTAATTATTTAAGACAATGACAGAGGCAAGGTCCAAACCTACCTACTTTATACGGGAGAGGTACCATGGGCTGGAAGGCACCACACACTCCCTTCTTTGCTGTGGTTTCTGTCCATGTCCCAGTCCTTCGCGGCCAGCTCAGATGGGTGGGGCTGGTGTGGCATAGGGTGCTGAGATTAAACCGCAGGCCCTGAGCTTTGCCTAAGCTTTGCCTGAGCTTGCCTAGGTAGGCAGGTGCTCTAGACTGCTGAGCTATCTCACTGGTTCTAGGCTTTTTGAGCTCTGAGTGTGAGGAGTTAAATATTTCACATGTATGATTTTGCCATCCTGTCGCTCCATCAGGGACACATACATTACTGTCGTAATATTGTTCTTGCAGGCGATGAGGCCTCAAGAACATAACAATTTGCCCGAGGAGGTACAGTCAGAAGAAGTAGAACACGAATATGACTTAGGCTGCTGCGACTCAGCCCAGAACTCACAGTTTGCGCACTTTATTGAAAGACACACAGATGCACTCCAAATTTCTGTAAGAACTTCCCACCAAAGACAGTAAAAACAAACCTTAGCTTTGATTTCTTACTTAACTTTAAAAAGAAAAGAAAGAGAGAAAGGACGAAATAGAAACTGCAGGGCAGAAGAGATGGGGTGAGGAAGGCAGGCGTGTGCTGTCAGTTTAACGATTCCACACCCCGCTGGCCACACTCCTCAAGCCCCGCCCTGGTCCTCTGGCCCTGCCCCTCAAGCCCAGCTCTTGACAGCCCCATTATTTACACAAGGCTTTGCAGGGACAACTAGATACAAACCATAACATTCCACCGCTGGACCCGCAACGTCTAAAGCACATTTCTCCAGCATTAAATGTAAGCACCAGATACAAGCATGGCGCCCTTGTCTGTGGTAGCCAGCATTCCTGGAGCCATTCTGGCACAAGCTGTGACCCAGAAGGTATTATTTCTTATGCCTCCATCACGTGCATGAGGGAAGTGGCATCCTCATTTTGCCTAAATGAGAAACCTAAACCACCGAAAGGCGAAATTAGCTTTTCCAGTTTGACTTTGCTAACAGCTGGCACAGTCTCATCTCCCAGGTGATCTTGCCTCTCCAGTGAATTCTTTCATATCAAAAAAAGAAAAGAATTCTGAGATACACATCTAGCCTTGACTCATGACCAGAAAATAAAATGAACTCAATGGAACGCAAGGACACATGCCAGATTCCTAATCACTTTTGTTCTTTAATTAAGCAAGGTGCCTTGTTTTTGTTCCAGGAATGCCATCTTTGTGCAACTGTATGTCTCTCTGACCCAAAATAATATTGCAGTAATTCTTGTAAAGTGTCAGCTAAATTAGGTTTGTCTAGTCTTTGATTTTATTTTCTTATTTGCAGGGAGAAGGGAGCCGAAGATCAGTGTGTGATGGACACACAACGTCATTGCGAGGACACTTCGGCTTTCCCTTGTGATTGACACCTGGACACCAGCTTCTTCAGCCACAAAGAGGAGACAGCAGCGCTTCCACCCTCTTGAGGCTAATCCAAGCCTGAGGGCAGGGGTGCCAAGGAAAGCCAGCTGATAGCGCTTTCTCTGCTGTTCCCACCTCTCTTTTCACTGACTGGTTCTCTGGTCGGATTCCTGAGCGCGCTTCCTGTGAGCCTAGCTGTCCAGTGAAGATAACCAGAGGTGTCACTATGATGGCTGAGTTTCCTGCTTTGGAGAGAGGGGAAGAAGACATATTTTTCCTCCCATTAAAGGAAGGCGCTTAGCCCCCAATCTTATCCCAGTTCATGGAACTCTGACTTGGAGCAATGTTTTACCCTAAAACACTTTTCTCTTTGTTGCCAGAGTGTCCTAGATCTGTATGTGCTCAACATTAAGATCATTGCACCCCTGAGCACGATGATGTCTAACCAAAACCTAGAGCTGGCAAGAGCAGGGCTGCGGTGGGTATGCCAGTGTGACCAGGCTCTCCAGTCTGTGGCATTAGCACTCTTCCAGGTGATTTTAAGCTTGGAGAACCCTGAGCTCCTGGAACATCCATGTGTTCAAATTCAGAGTTATGCAGGTAACCAAATGACTAAGGGAACCGCTCATGAAATGAAGCATGATTTGAGTGAGCTGGTTGGTCTAAATTCTCCTAACTCCATTTTAAAAGTTGCTAAAGCTTTATATACCCACTATGGTAGTAATGAAAGCCACAATTCTTCCTCATTCAAGCCTTGTGAAGAAAAGATGAGAAAGGAAATTATGTCCTAGACCCCTACACTGTCAGATAATACTGTGAGCAAATACAGGACTGTCACACTCTTGATTCTCTGTGGACATCTACGCATGAAAACAAGTTCCCTTAGAAATGCGACCAGCAAAATTGCAGTAATTATCATCAGAAGAAAATTGTAAAAATAACCACTAATGGCACTGTATATCCTACATTGCAGCATGGCTTTTCTGTTTTATACTTCCATGTGAAACTGATCTATTTGATAGCACTCATACTTAGAAGAGAAAGTGGGCAATGGAAATGTATTTTGAAGAACAGTGTAAATACAGGTTTATAGCATAAAGAAAAGAAAAGAACACTAATCTAGATCAGAGAAAAGGAAGGTCATCCATACTGGAAAATAAAATAGCAGGTGGTTGTTGTTGCTGCTGTTGTTGTTTTGCATAACTGAGGATTGAACCCATGCCCTTGCACTTGCCAGGCAAGAGCTTATTCTACTGAGCTATCTGCTTATCCCCTAAAACAGCAGTTGGAAAGTCTGGAACTGAGAAATGTTCCTGGAAAATTGTGTTGCAGAGAAGTTCTAAGTCCTGTAGTGTCTTAGTGACTATTCTCTCATTGCTGGGACAAATACCCAACACACAAGCTTAGGGAAGAAAAGGTTTATTTAGTTCACAGTTACTGGAAGTTTCAAAACTCTGCCCCCTCTCTACAGAGTCTGCAGCAGAGGCTGTGGTGGATGAACTGCTCCATACCTCCACAGAGAGCACTTGGCAGGGAGGAGTTGGTGGGGGAGGCACATGCTGTCAGTTTAACAGTTCCACACTATGCTGGCCCCACTCCTCAAGCCCCTCCCTGGCCCTCTGGCCCTTCCCCTCAAGCTGAACACTTGACAGCCTCATTTTTTACACAAGGCTTTGAAGGAGGACAACTAGACACAAACCATAACATTCTGTCCACAGACCTCCAAATGCACATCTAATGCACATCCCTTCGTCCAAAAGGCACTTTAGCATGACTCTAAGAGTTGCAAAGTCCCAACAGTTTCATTATTGTTGAAAATCTAAGTCCCAAATCACCAAGATTCAAAGCAAACTCTGAACTGTGAGCCCCTGTACAAATAAAAACTTAAATACACCCAGCATTCAAAGGCACAAGATAAATATCGCCATCCCAAAAGGAGGATACAAACCATTGGGGCCAAAGCAAGTCCAAAATCAAGCAGGGCAAACATTCAGCCCTGTAGTTCCATTTGGAACATCTGAAGCAAACTGGTAAATCATGAGCTCAGTGTGGGTCTGCCTCTATAACATTCTTGGTGGTAGCTTCCATAGCTTCTCTCTTAGGCCGGCTTTGCTCTCTCCTTGCAGTTTTCCTTATGTGATCCACATTCCTGGCTTTTCCAAACTTCTGAGGTTTTTCACAGAGTAGGGTTCTCACTCACAGCTTCACACACTGCCCTCTCAGGGGCATACTGCCTGGCTTGCCAGGCCTTCTTTGAAAGTGTGGTGGAAGCCTTCTTAACCTTAGAACTCCTGCATTCTGCATGCACTTAGCATCAATGCCACATGAATGATGCCAAGGTCTGCTCCCAGATGGAGCAGTAGTATCCAGGCTTTCCTCTCTCTAGATCACTGAGCACTCTGAGCCTGATTCCAAGAAACAAATTCTCTATACTGATATCATTCATATACTGGTGTGGCCTTCACCTCCATTCTGGATCCTGATGTGGCCACTGCCTCCATTCTGGAACATGAAGCTCTACAGCTTTCTCCTCAAAGCAAAGTACCTCACCCTTGTGATTCTAAAGCTGCAAAGAGCAAGAACCTGCCACTTCCTGTGTTTCCCCAAAGACATCTTTGCTACTCCCCTGTTTCTCCTGGGCAACTGAGATCTCAGCTCTGTCTTTGCAGTCCACACCCTTCCTGGCACTTTCTTTCAGGCAAAACTTACAATATTTTAAATCATTCTGCTGGGCTCTTTGTTCTTCATTCTCAACATATATTTGACTAAGAGTCCCAGTGATTATCATGCTACTGCCCCAATATTTGACTGCTTGGAGATTTCCTTTGAAAGATTAATCAGTCCTCAATGTTTAATCTCAGTCTCAGGCAAAGGCTCTGGACATGGGCAAAATTCAGACAAGCTTTCTGCCAAACCACAACACAAATGATCTGGAGTCCAATAACCAATGTAGTCCTTCTTCCAAGCAGAAAACCTCCACAGCATGGTCTTTACAGGAAGGACTCTTATCAGTCTTCTGGTCTGTGCTTCAACCAGAATCTCCCCTATAGAAAGGCAGAAACTCTTCCAGTGCTTCTCTTATGGGTGATATCTCCAAGCCTTTCCTATCTCTTCCCATAACTCATTCTCAAAAGCTTGTAATCCACATGGTCAGGTACAGCCACAGCAATAGGCCCCATTCTTCTGATATCAAATTGTCTTCGTTACTATTCTCTCATTGCTGGGACAAATACGCAACACAAAACCTTAGGGAAGAAAAGGTTTATTTAGCTCGCAGTTGCTGGAGGTTTCAAGAAATTGCCCCACTCTATAGGGGCTGGAGGACAGCCTGGGGTGCTGCTGTGTCCAGGATGATTTGCTCCATACCTTTATAGAAGCCACTTGGTGGAGGGAGTGGGGTGTGGGAGCCACATGCTGTCAGTGTAATGGTTCCACACTGCACTGGCCCTGCCCCTCAAGCCATGCTCTTCACAGCATCATGATTTACATGAGGCTTTTGGGGGGCAGTTAGGTATAAACCATAATACATGGCTTCTATTTTCTTCACAAATAATCACCCAACTCTCTCCTTAGAAATTCCAGCTTATTCTTTTATAGCTCTGTTGTGTCAGAAGGATGACCCCCAGGCTCAAACAGAAGGCTATCATTTTGGTTTATACTAAAAAAAAAAACAAAAAAAAAAAACTGAGTGGTTTAAGAACATCCGTATCTCTCCAACAGCACAGAGACATATTTCTGGCCCAGTGATAAAGGTCCCCAAATACTTTTTTATTATACAACATTGCTATGAATTCAAAGTTCAATTGCAGTAGACATCAATTACTGTTACTTGTGTTGGTACATTAGAGTTACCTGTGCATTCTGGAAGAGGGATTAAGACCAGTTGACCAAATTTGACCTGTTGATCACTTTGGTAAATTAAGTTTTATTGGAGCACAACCATAATCATTTATCTACATATTATCTAGGGTTAGCTCACACTGTAGCCACAGAGCTGCATCAAAAATCCAAGTGTAATTCCTTCTAGCCCTTTGCAGAAATATTTGTGAACTCCTGATGTGAATGATGGTATTATGGATTAGGCATATCTCCTCCTATGATGTGCCAGGTGCTTTTCTTGACTCCATTCACAAATTATTGGTTATGTTCTCCATAGCCCCCTAATTACATTATGGTCAGAATTTTGCAAATGAGGAAGAAGGTTTT
This sequence comes from Myocastor coypus, assembly GCA_004027025.1. Classification (NCBI taxonomy): domain Eukaryota; kingdom Metazoa; phylum Chordata; class Mammalia; order Rodentia; family Myocastoridae; genus Myocastor; species Myocastor coypus. Next base: position 63,820 of record PVJA010006617.1, on the reverse strand, counting down.
GGTCGAGAGTATTCATAAACATACCGCTAGTAGGTACCAGGGCTGGAATTCACACACTACTTTGTTTTCTGACTGAATATTTTTCCTGTTCTAGGCACACAGTCACTGTGTAACACTTCAGTGTGAAGTTTTTCTAGATGTCAACCAATAGGCCTAAAAGCATGCTATGAGGAACAGCTCATTCATAACTTGGGGACTGCCCTTGCCCTCCAGGATGTCTTTCCTGGCTGTCCAGTTAAGCAGGCAGAGAGCTTGGATAATCCTTCTCTCTTGAGCCTATTTCATTTTTTTCCTAGGAAAATAATTTCAATTTATGCCAATAATTCTATAATACTCAATTAATAATTTTAATCATTAAAATTATTTATTGAGTAACTTTCATATGTATAACTACTGGCTCTTCCCAGTACAATACAGGATGCTTGCAGGAGAGGTGTTTGCTGCCTTCACTTCTGTAAACCCTGAGATTGGAAGAGTGTCAGGCTGTAGTAGATCAACACTGTTCAGCTAGCATTTGATCTGTAGCTTCTGCTCTCTTAATAATAAATATTTATTTCATCCCACTTTCTGAAAATACATCCTGATGGAGTATATAGAGAATTTCTGTTTGCTTATTTACCAGCAGTAAAAAAGTGATTTCTTCAAACCTGTGGGAGTACATAGACACAGCACTCTGGACACACACCAGGCCAGCTGTTCATCTGCGGCAACGCAATACATTGTGAATCAACATACTCTCTCTTTGGAGTACTTAAAATTAACCAGGGTCATATACAACAAAAAAGAAAAACAAGGTATCCTTGAATACTCAAACAGGAACTCCAAATATGTACATTTTTCCTCAACAACCCCTAGAAAAATGTGTTCACAGATTGCTATATCTTGCCCCCTACTGGAAGAGAAAGCTAATGACAGACAGGTACGGAAAATACTTGTATTTTTTTTTTTTAAAAAAAACTGGAAACAAACTTTCTTTTTTTATTGAAAGAAATTGCATTCTTCTCTCCTCACTTCATTCCTTTCTACTTCCAAAGTAAACAGTGAATAAAAAATTATGAGACTATCAACAGAACCTAGAGGATGGGAGTAAAAGTCTATTTACAGAACATATTTTAAAAGCAATACTTTCTGAAAAAGTAGGTGTTCTTACATATAAACTGCTTACTAATTTAACTCTCTATGTGTTCACCACTTTATAGTCTCTCAAGTAATGAAATTATGCAGACTACATCACACTTCTACATGTTAAAGTTCTGAATATCAGGGGCAATACGCTTACATTTAATAAATCCTAATTTGCATTTATCACAATTCCTCTGCCTCTCTTCATTTGAGGAATACAAATCATATAAAAATATGTCAAATATAATGTATATTGTTTTAAAAAACACGTAATTTAAAAGATGTTCAGTTCCCTTTGTACACAGCACAGCTGGTGAATTACAGTGCCACAGCTTACCCTCCCACACCTCTGTCCATGGAAGATAAGCAAACTGGGCCTGAAAAGCCTGCGCCCACCTAATGGGGATGTCATCCGCCCAAAATAGGACTTTTTCTTTAATCAGTAATATTTCTTAAAACAGTTGCCTAATAAGCCAGTTAGATACTTCCACGATCTTAAAGTATCTGCTGTAGGAATAAAAAGGTCTTTGAGGGTTGTTAAATGATGTTTCTCTTAGTACCAGTAAACCCCACCCAGAGCCAGATTAGAGGATCCCAGTGCAGTGTCTGTGCTTCTAAATGACAGGTGGGTGCTCTTTTTCTAATTTAAGAAAGTAGCCCAAAAAGTTGCCATGGGGAGAATATTTTGTTTTCAACTGGACCTGTTTTCTTTCCTTTTTTTCATTACATAACTCAGTCGAAAGCTCCATTAAGTAAGTTTTTCTTGGAATCAAGACAAAAAGAAACATTTCATGTATCAGTGGACTCTTACTGCACAGGAAGAGCCTTTGTGACTAAGAGAGTACCCGGATGCACACCGCAGCTTTCCCGTGCACTATGTATGGCACCTTGGGCAAGGTGTTTTGCCGACAATTCCCTCCGTTTCCTCATGTTTACCATGTGAGTAATGACAATCCACTTCACAGGGCAGGAGTGGAGGTAAAAGCAGTTCACATAGGATATAATTTAAAAAGAAAAGAAAAGAACAACCCTTAGAGAAAATATGCATCCAAAAGGTATCAGCTGCAACCTAGATTTGTTTCTAAGTCTGACTGCAGAGCTAAATGTTCCACTATTGTCACAACTGATTTATCCAACGTTTGCTTCTTTAGTCCATCTTTTCTTTGATTTGCTCCTTGTAGTTGTTTTGGATCACTATTATTAACATAAATCAACTTCAATTATTTCAAAGAAATTAACACGATTCAAATTACAGTATAAGTGAAAGGAACTAAACTGACTTTGCCCTCTTTGGCCAATTATTTCAGAACTCGTTATGTAATTTTCTGCTTTTCAACATGCTCTTAATTAAGCTCTCATCAACTTTAGAATGAGAGTCTTAAAATACATCTTTTATGTACAAGTAAAGTCCATAATTTTAAAAAAAAATATTCTCTTGGGATGAGATTCATTTGATAATATATCATTAAGTGTTTAATAAGGGCATCGAAAGAGAAACCACTTAAAAAGCTGAGCTGATGGGTGGCCATACTCATTAAATGTATATAAGGGAGTAGCAGAAAGCAACTACACTGCACTGATCCTGAGATTAGAATAAATACAACTGGGTGTCAAACAAATGCCAATTCTAGCAAAATGGTGTAAGACGGAATTTACTATGGAGGGCAAATTCATTAGGTTTCCAAGAGAGTCTGAGAGCTTTCCTGACAAAAACATGGATACATCTTCTTGAAGTGGAGGGATGGAGATATGGCTCAGTGGCATCAGTCCTGCTCAGGACCTTGTCTTAGGTAGCAGGAACACTACTTCCTTGCCTTTACAACTTTTAGATAAATTTGGTGACATCCCTCCTCTGCCGCACTGGTTTCATTCTTCACAAAATAAAGTCTGAGCATCCCAGCTCCAATGAGACACAGGTGAGGAAGGAAACAATGAACCCGAAGATAGATCCATAAAATCCACCCAAGCTGATATGTAAAAAGAAAATAATTTTTAAAAGTCTAAACATTGTTTAAAATGTAGGACACTTTTTAAAAGTATCATATATGCACAGTTAGAATATCAGAATGAGAAGGAAGAGAAAAAAGTAAGAAAAATTGTTTGTTACTAATGGTCTGAAACACTCCAAAAATAATGACAGAAACCCAGCCCTAAACATAAGTAGCTCAAATATAGGCATATATAAACCACAGCCTTACTAAGATTCTAATAAAAAAAAAACTTACAGAGAAGCTTACTTACTTATGAAAAACACAGACAACTGGAGACTAAGTGAAATCTTAAAATGAGCCAGAAAGAAGAAACAAAGACCTTCTTCATATAGGACCAAGGATAAAATGTACAGCAGACATCTTGTCAGAAGCCACATAAAGAAGGAGAGTCAAATATTTAAAATTTTGAAAGAAAAAATCTGAACCTATTATTTATGTCCAGAAAAAATACTTTTCAGAAATGAAGAAATAAAGACTTTCCCAGAAGCTAAGACAAAGAAATAAAAAGTGAAGGATGTTATAGCCTGCTGATTATCCCTTTAATATTAAAATAAATGCCTCAGGAATGAGCAAACAGTATGGGTTTGAAACTCTGATCTAGATAGAGAATAGAAAGGTACGAAAGAAAATTATCATTATAAAATAATTTTAAATTTTTCTTGTTCTTAATTGAGTAAAAGATAATGTTAAAGTGCCATAGTACAATAAAATAGCTACAGTAGCAATGTATCATTGGATCATAACAAATACATAAAAAAATTGTGAGGTTAAGAAACCAGAAACAGGGGCCGACAAGATGGCTCAGTGGTCTAAAGTGGCTGCTTAGGTGAGCTTAGGCAACTGCAGGGACTGTGGTTCAATCCCAGGCACTATGTGCTGTGCCAGCCCCACCCCCAGGGCAGGCTGAGCCGGCAATAATAGTAATAATAATAATAATAATAATAATAATAACAGCAATAATAATAATGGAGATCAGAAATAGAAATTTTTTATAATAAGGTACATGGAAAGAGACAAAATCTCGTGCAAATGTCAGCTACAATTAAAATATATTTTAGAATGATTCTATGAAATTATTGCCATATTTTGCTTTTTATAATAAAAAAGTGTACAGTTTGTAAGCATCTATCAGCGGCAACCTGTGGTATCCATACATTTGTGTCTCCCATAGCAACCTGTTAATGTTCTTTGCATGTATCCTTTAATTCATGTGCCTGAAGACATCACTCTTTCCTCTGCTTCCCAGAACGAACTTTGTGGTGTGTCTTTTTGGAATGAAATCGCACTACTGTGAATTCATCTTACTTAAACGCTTATTTTCCCTTTGGTTCATTTCCTCTGTGATGACTTTTTCTGCTTACTTTTATAATGCTATATTCTCTAGATCTGTGGAAGCTATCTCAAGTCTTTAAAATAAGGTAAAGTAGCACAAATAAGTGAATCAGTATAGTTCTATGTGTACTCCTTATGGACACTGGTAGAGCAAATTATAGCTGTTCTTTACTGTGAACCAAATAACATTTATCCTTTTAACCACCAATGAGTTATTTTTAAGGTTCTTTCATTACCTTGAGTCAGAGTAGGCTAGCAACAAGTTGTTGTGGCTTTGCTGTTTTTTATATGGCTTTCTTTAGTCACATAGTCACTTGTCATGCCTTGAAAAGTATTAATTAATTAATTGCCAGCCAAACAACAAGGATTATTACTATGATGTGGTTTCCATTTACCATATCACAGACACACATAATCCACAATCAGGAATCTATTTCTTTTCTTTTTCTTTTTCTTTTTTTTTTTCCTCCCAGTACCAGGGATTAAACTCAGGACCTTGCATTTGCCAGGTAAGTGCTTATTCTACGGAGCTATGTCCCTGGCTCACAAACTGGAATCTATCTCAAAGGATCCTTTGTTCTACCCTTGCCATCAACACATGATTACTAGTAAATCCAACCTATTGCCATGCAGGTTTTCCTAGACCTTCCAAAGGACGCTTGCATTTCCAATAAACTCAAAGTGAATATTGAATATTTTACTTTATAAAAATAATTGTTTCTTTACCCACACTAAATATAATAGTGTTCCTTGAAAATATTACTGCTATGACCTGGAAATAATTTTTAATCCTGGGAAATAGCTGCTAGATCTCTTGATTGAACATAATGAAATGTGGAGTATTTCATGTTTTAGTGCTCTATAAGAATTAAAATCGTATTAAGACTGGATCCCTGAACTTTTAAAAGGTTCTAACAAGATCTATTAACTTGGTGTATTCATGTGTTTTATTTATATACTATATTTATAACATATTTGTATTTATTATATATTGTATTTTTATTTTCTATATGCTGTTCTTATATTTGCTATATATTGTATTGATAGAGATTGCTCTCACTCTGCTTGTTACTGGAAAATGGGTTGAGATGGGTACAAATGAAGACACACAATATACCAAGCAGTCTTCACAAACAGGAGAGAAAGGTATGTTTTTATAAGTTTTTCACTGTTAAGATCTGGTTTCAGTGCAGACCATAGAAACTCAAAATAGTAGAGTCTCGAATAAGATGCACAGTAAGCATTACCTGCTCATGAGCACCAGTAGTGCAGTGTGGCTTTCCAGTCTCAGAATGATTAAGATCTCAAGGTTTTTTTTTTTTTTTTCTTTTCTCCTCATAGCACATAGGATGTTCCAACCTCTGCAACTACAATCTTAACAGCGACAAGAGAAAAAGAGGAAGTTAAAAAGTCATATTTCTTTAAAAAGTACAAAGTGTAACAGGGACACTATTTCCCTTTGACAAAACAGCCACAGAGCTGTTCTTAACTGCAAAGCTGATTGGAAAATGGGTTGCTTCAAAGAGTAGCGCTATATTGGAAATATAAAGATGAAAAAGTAGACTGAGTTTAACATATTAAAGGTCACTGTTGCAAAAGTGATTATATCCTTGATTAGCACTCAAGAAATGTAAAATATTATTATATTATTATTAATCAAATTCTGCTGTGAAATTTTTCCTCTTTCATCATATTTCCATTATTTCAAGGAACTTATCAGGTGTATCAGTGTTAAATCTTAAGTGCAGTGAAAAGTTGAGTTCGTTAGTTCCAAAGTATGACATCTGGAGCCACAGGAGTTTCAAGCAGAAAGGCCATCAGAGAATGGCGACAGTCTTCCCCCCACTGGCTCATCCTGCCTGATCCAGCCCAAATGCAGTCACTGCCTACTATACCCATTATCAGGAAGCAGCAGGGCAGGAGCCTTGGTGTGTCAATATTTAGATCAGGGCTTTTGTTGCCGCTCTGATACCAATGAGTTCAGACTAGAAAAGAAAACATGCTTGTCTCCAATATTTATTCTTCCAGTCGTCTTTCCACTCCCTGTAATTATATAAGACATGACTAAGGAGAACTTTGCTTTCTGACTCATTCCATAATAAAGACATTTAGCCATATTTTGTCCTGACTTATGAATGGTGTGCAAGTTCACATGGCCTACATTGCATCTTTACTACAATATGCTAGACTGAAAGATGGCGTTTTTACAGGAGATTTAGATGCAGTAAGCTGAAATACAGAAACAGTTCTATGATGAAAAGCCATTGGGATATACCTTACGTAAAAGAAGTAGATCAATTAAGAACTTGGATTTGTAATTGTATTTTTTGATATAAGTTAGAAAATTGTAAGATATTCCTCAGTTACTTGCTGAGCCTTGCATTTAAAATTTGCGTGCGCGCACACACACACACACACACACACACACACACACACACACACAAACTGAATTAGAATTCTTCAGAGAAACAGAGAGAGTGGAAGAGGTTATGGGAATTGGCTCCTGCATCTTCTTGTCTGAGAAGTCTGATGTTCTTCTCTCTGCAAGCTGGATTAGCCTGAAAGCTGGTGGTGTCATTTAGTCCAAACCCAATAGGATGGTGTGAAGACAGGTGATCACCACTGTCATTCCAGATGAAACACATACCCGGCAATCAGGTGTGCTTACATCCTTGAACAGAAGAAGGATGACCAAAGAGGGGGTAACTGTGCTCTGCCATTTGCAGTCCATTCCGACTTCCGCAGATTGGATGGTGCCTGCCTCGACTGGTGAGGGCAGATTTTCCTTCCTGAAGTCTTCAAGCATGTCCCAAAAAGGACTGTACTCCCACAGCCAGTCTTGCTCAGGTGGTTACTATCAGTCATGCAAAACCAGTCTGGTCGTTCCTCCTGAGCAGTTCTGTCAAGGAAGAGCAAAGAAAATTGTTTCCCAAAGACTGTGGGCCCTGGAAGTGAGCTCAGCGGCAGTGTGTGCACTTGGCATTCATACAGCTCTAGGTGTGATCTCCACAACCAAAAGTAAAAATAAGTAAGAGATTTAAAGAAAAAAAAAGAAAAGAAAAATTGCAAAATATTGCAGCTTCCATGTACCTTTTAATCAGTTTTGGTTCATGAGAACAACTTGCATAATCATACCACAAGTATAAAAATTAAGACCTGACCATTGGTATAGTAGTGTTAACTAAGCTACAGATTTAATCTGTATTCACCATTTGGGCCCTGTAACCTATAGGGGAGCTCTCTATGATTATTTGACAAAGCAAGAGAGACTTAGTAGGCTTCTCCTCTCATGAGCCTTTGTTGTCCATCTCTCTGCATTTGTACAGCTCTGTTAAGGCCCAGTTGGAGAGGTACCTTCTCAGCGAGCACCGAAACCGTACCTGTGGGGCTCTAACTGCAGCTCAGCAGTAAAGGATATTCCTGTTCAAGTCTCCAAGTTCAGTCATCATCATCATTGCTGATAAAAGCTGAAAGAAAAGCCTCACCCAACATTCTTCTTCGTTTCCTTTAAATATAAAATTATTGCCACCCATGGTGGTGAACTCCTGCAATCCGAGCACCCAGGAGTCTGAGGCACGAGGATTGCTGCAAATTCAAGACTAGACTGGGTTACATAAGCTCACGGCTGGCTTAACCTGCATAGCAAAGCTCTGTCTCAAAAAGACAATCCATAAATAGGTAAATAAATATTTCATAAGTTAAAATTTTTTGAGGTTTTGGTAAAAAAAAATCTTAGGGATTTATGAGAAAATATGAGTTGGACTAACAAAACTAACCTCCAAACTACGTAAATATATTTATGTTATTAAGATCAATATACTAGGATGAAGGTTGTGGTGCCAATAACAGTCGGCTAGCAATCTATTTTATATATGAGCAATGAAGGAGCCAGTGGCTTCAGTTTCACTCGCACCAAAGAAAAATCTGCCTTAAATGTGAAAGGAAACCTGTTAATTCCAGAGATCTGGAAACTTGTAAATGGCAGTTTTTCCCCACTTCTCCCTGAGGTTCCTATAGGAGTTAGGCTTACATTCCTGTAACAACATGATTGGGACAGAATAACTTTAGAAAGTCGAGTTTTATTTAATCCAAAATGCATGGTGCAGGCTTTGGAGAGAGATGCAGGACAGATGGAGGAGAACATACGGACACAGGGAGCCACACAGGCAGGCCGGAAGTGAGTACACTAAGCTCTACAGCAATCCTCTCAGAAGAACCAGCCTGGCTTCCACAGGAAATGTCCGGCCCCTTTGAAAGCATGCTGCCCAGGACACCCCCCACACACACACACACACAGCCTTCATCTCCTCCCGGCGTTGCTGCCTCAGCTACATTTTTCCTTTACAGGACAAATCAGATGCTAAACATAGCAGCTCCCAATCTTTGTGCCTGAATCCATGCATGACAACATGTTGCTGTTATAATTTGAGAACTTCAGTGTATGCTAAGTACATCGTATCTTAAAAAAAAAATCTGTTTTCCGTAAGAATAATTATAGATCTTCTGACATCTCGGCAATGAAAATGAGATTTTATGATAAGCGCCAAAGCTTTCATTTCAAGAATTGAAAAGGAGGATACATGACAAAATTCAGCTAGCTAAATTTAGGGCAATAAAATAAAGAGTCCAATCAAAGAATGTTCTCTGGCTTTGGGCCCACCTCATTTCATTTGATTGTGGGAAGAATACATTTCCATTCACAATAATCACTTGCCTTTTAGCACTTAGTTATTCTAAGAGAAGTAGTGTCAATAACCAGATTGGGTCTATAATAGCATTTTAGTACATAAAAGGTCTATTTATATTTGTTATTGCCAGCTACAATTGGCCACATGTTTATTGAGAATTTACTAGATCAGCCAAAGCATGTTTTTCAACCATGGTTCACACAGAATATGGTTCCCAGCATTTTTCTCCTTAAAATAAATTTCTTCTGGTCCTTGCATAGGAATGGGGATTGAATTAAGAAATTCATGTATAGATATCACCTACAAAACAATAAATGTTTAAATTTGTTAAAAAGAGAAAAAAAGCTTTATAGTACAAAACACATTGTCATTAATCCCTCTCAAGAACTATCCCTCACTTTGTTTGTTTGCAGGACCAGGGATTGAACTCAGGACCTTGTGCTTGCCAGGCAAGGGCTTATTCCACTGAGCTATCTGCCCAGCCCTTACCCCTCACTTTAAACACAGTTATTCTCTCATTGTTGACAATGTGCAGCAGTTCTGGAAATCCTCTTTTGGAAATACTTCTGTTTGCATGGTGCTGATTGCCTTGATATCATGAATTAATTTAAAATATGTACCTTTCATGGTCATTTAGACTTTGAGGAAGAGAGGGAGGTCTCACACAATCTTCTTTAGTAAATAAGGCGAATGTGAAGCATGCTCTTCTGAGCCTGCGTTTTATTGGACAGCACTGAGCAGCAGCGTTCACCATGTTTCTGATGATGCATCATAAAGACACAAAAGAAGACTTCCACTGTTGCTTCAGAAAGGAGCAAGCGTGAGGGAATGAGCGTGTGTAAAGGGGGAGGAGTATGAAGGCAAGGTCTTTCACTGTGATCGATTTCTAATGTAACATTCATTGTATATTTTGGTCATACCACCTACATTGCAAGTAGATGCAGGTAACGAAGAGTGCGAGTGCATTGGCTTGGCCAGAGTTTCCTGCTCTCCCTGACTTATTCACCATTCCCTGAATTATAATCACTGACATTACTATCTTCTGCCTTTGGTTTGGACATGGCTCAAGCATGGCACAGGCAGAGTGGCAAGTTGGAAGGAGAAAGGTCAGGATACTTCCGCAGCCTTTCTACACACCTTGCAAAGCTGCTGGCCACAGCTGCACTTCTTCTAAAGCAGATACATGATTTCAGTGCAGATTTGTCTTCCTTTTCCAATACACTACTGCCCAACTAAATATTTCCGTGAAATTGCTGAATGCATTATTTAGTTTTGAGAAGAGATTAGGGTTTTCAGGGTAGAGTTTCCAGGAATGAGACACATAGCTTTATTAAATGTGCCCAAAGGGGCTTGCTCTCTTCTCCTCTATGAGGTGAGTCTTGATGACAGCACCTGCAAAAAAAAATCAATAGCCTTTTAGGTACACTAATGTGTTATTTAGAAGTAAACTGAGTCTTTCTGGCTAAGGTGGCACATGCTTGTAATTACTACTCCTCAAAAGGATGAGGCAGAGGATCACAAACTTAAAGCCAATTTGGACAATGTAACGAGATCTTATCACAAAGCCATTCCCCTTCTAGAACCATGTACAGCATTTCTAGCTCTTCAGTAAGCGTCACTTGTCTGGAGGAGTCATGATCGTTGTTTGCCCAAGAAGCTTTCTGTGAAGGCTTGGGAGGCCCTACTCTCCTAGTGACTCTCCTCAGGCAGACTATGCACCATAGATATTATCCTCTGCGATCCTGCAGTCTCTTTGGTCAGGAGTTTGTATAACTCAGCAGAGTTGCTGGATGTCTCTGAAAAGATTCCCTCATATCCTAGGTACTCATCAGCTTCTGAGGACTGGAGACAAAATATTGGAAGTTCTCTGTCCATTTATCTTTCTAGCCTTTGTCTCTAGACTTCAGTTGATGAACATCCAGAAGAGCAATTTAATGAAGTTATATTTTATAATGACGCAGTAAGCTTAATAGTGCTATTTTATCTGAATATCAAGCAGCTTAGAACATAAAATACAACCATTATATTCTAACAACCATGAATGTTCTAATAACTGAATATCTAGAATGCCAACAGGCAACAGTTATAGTTTTACACAGAACATTTCAAATCAACAGCATATCTAATATTATCTCTGGATAATCATGATAACATTTATATGACATTCTTACATTTCCATTTTCATGAATCTTATCTCATTTGTAATTAGTCATCTCTATCTAATACATAGGACATTTTGTGTAACTCATTGAACTTAAATGTGATGTCATTGAAGAAATGCATGGCATTGGAAAATAACATAGAGGCATTTCTAAAATATAGTAATGCACATGTAATGCACATATCATATGAGGTTTGCTATTATTACTTATTGGTGACCTCATGTTAGTTTGAAATGAACCTCGTACTACAATTATTGGGAACACAAAAGAAAAGCAACTGTCTGAATCAGAAAACAAATGTCTTTTACTATGAATAATCCCAGCTTTACATTTTGGAAGACCTGTACATTTGGACACCTGAATATTTTTAATACATTTGAAATTAATAATCATCATCACAGTCATATCACACTTCTATCATTTAAATTTGTTTTGTACCAAAGCATCTATAAAGTAAAAAATCATATTGTCTCATTGTTAGACCACTTAAACTTTTTGATGATGAACACTGTAAACATATCACAAAAATATATTTAAAATAACATTTATTGGAGTAGCTCCTACAAAGCTATGAAGATCCCTGAAGCTTCCTGTTGATAAACAAAGGCTATGATAATTTTTCTAGGTAGCTGTTCCTTTCATCACCAAAGGGAGTCCTGACCAATGATTTTCCAAATCTGAAGGCTCCTATTTAGCTACATTAACAAATTTCTGCTGATCTGTGAGGAAATCTGTTCTAATATATGGACCACAGGAATGACAAATGCTATCATCCTATGTTAAGAGTTTGTGGCTGCAGCCATTTTATCAGTCCATCAGGCTCATTCAGCTGCTTATCTTGCTCATCACATGGATGACATCCTTCTAGCACATAAATTATCGTCCACGTTGCACCAACTATTTACTGAAGTGGATGATTTTCTTCATAATGCAGGACTACTGGTGGCATGCCCGCCCCAAATGTACAAACTCTGATGTCCTTTTCATTTGTAGGTCATCTTATCCAACAGAGATATATTGTTCTTCAAACTGTTCAGAGACAAGTTAATCATCTTGCAACTCTAATTGATTTTCAGACTCTACTTGGCAATATTGGCTCAATTGAGCTCATAAACTATCAATTCATGATTTAGCCCCCCCTCTCTTTGCTATTCTCAATGGGAATCTAGCCCCTATTTCCCCAAGAACACATAGGTCCAAAGCTAAGTTCCAAACCTTGGAAAGTTAATCTGGCTTCTTTTTAGTGCTCAATTCTCTAGTCAACTCGACTTTACCAATTTTTAAATTATTTTCCAACTCAGTATATGTCTACTAGAATCCTTTGGCAGCTTCAGCATCCTCTACAATGGATACATATGCCACATGTTCCACATAAAACCATCCGTGATGCGGCAGATGCATGCTATTCAATTTTTGGACATTGGTGCAAAATATCAATATTTTTCAATTTTTGATGATTGTTATTCTGAGATGAGGTGTGATTTCATTGGAGTTTTGATTTGGATTTCTCTAATGGCTAAAGATGTTGAATACTTTTTGTATAATTATTTCTTTTTAGAAGACTCTGTTCATATCTTACTTTGTTCATTTATTGATTGGATTTTGTTTTTGATGTTAAATCTTTTGAGTTCTTTGAATGTTTAAATATTGATCTTCTGTTATAAGGGTAGCTGATAAAATTTTTTGCCTTCGTTCTGTTGTGTCCTTTGCTATGCAAAGACTTTAACTTTCTGTAGTCCTATGTACTGCTTGGCGCATCTGGGGCAAAGCCACCATGGCACATGGCATAAGGGATCAAAGCTGGGTCTTTGAACTTCCCTCGGCAGGAGTTTAGACCTCTGAGCTGTTCATGGCCCAAGACAAGAAATCTTAATTTGGATATTTTTCTTATTGTACTTCAGTTAGACTCTGGTGAGGCTCTAGTTGGTAAGGATCTGAGAAATTAGTTTCCTTTGAAGGCAGGCTTTGCTAAGAGTTGAAGGCACAAATAGATGTCTTGTATCTAGATCTTCCCCCAAAGACTCATGCAGTCATAACTAAGGTTTTTTGGAAATTTCTAGATCTAAGATATGTGACAACTGGATTTATATTGTAATAGTAGGATAATGGCTGCTCTATCCTGATTGGGAGTGCTACCTTCCCTAAGATTGGGTAACCAGGACAAAATACAAGGACCAGGAAGAGAGTTATATCTTGTTATTTTCTATTTTTACTGACGTCTGCCTGCTATGAGCTATTTCTCTTCTGTGCTACCCCTCTGCCTTGTCACCCTGCTATGAAGACAGCCAGTTATGGAATGAAACTTCTGCAAACTGTGAGCCAAAATAAACCTTTCCTCATTTAACTTTGCGTGTCATGGATTTTTTTTTTTCCAAACGATACTAAAACTAACTAAAATATTGTATGACTGCTTTTCTCCTCCTCTTGCTATGAGCACAAAAGGGAACTGATTGTTACTGTGAGAACCAGATGGGGCTACTGTTCTGTGAGCAAATTCACCAAACTGAATGATTCTCCTAAACCCTAGCATTTTTGGAGTTTTTAACTTTCAAAGTCTCTGTATGAAGCTTCCAGTGATTCTTCAGTTGTAGCTTAGTTTTTCATACCTTAGAAAAACAAAAAACTTCGGTTTCAATTGCCTTCTTTTGTGTGAATGGGAGTGATTTCTAAGTTTCTTGTTCAATCAGAAACTACAACTTTTCAACAATGGATTTCTAGTCTGAAAATGAAAAGCTCATTTACATCCATGTCAGGACAGTGAATAAACACATTTGTTTGATACTTACATAATGAATTATTTTAACTGAGATTTAATGTTCTAGATTTTCTAGACTAATGCTGGCGAATACCATGAATGTTTTTCTGAAGGAAAAAAATAAAATTACTCTGTTATATGAGTGTTTGGGGACACAAAATCATTTTAGAGATATTTTAAATAAAAAAAATTTCATAGCAGTAGTAGGCTCAAATTTCAGGTTTGGTGTTTATGGAAGAGTGTATGCACAGGGGATGATCATAATGACAGTAGGCAAGATTGTACACATAGACTTTATAGGAATACTTATATATGATTTCTAAAGCTCTCTTGTGAATTAGCAGCATTATTCTTTATGGATTGATAAAAATAGCTCATTTAGTCAGCTTACAGTGAAGGGCCAGGAATAGACTCAGATGACCAACCATATTGATAAAATTTAAAACGAAAACAGCTGGCAGACTAGGATTTTGGTTCAAGGATGAACTTCCTAGGACAGTATGAAATCCCACCCTGGTTCTCTTAAAGTGAGTTTTAGCTACTCCCCACTAAGTAAGTTTTAGCTACTGCCCACTAAGTCTCTGAGTTCTGAGGACCTTAAAATGTAAAATGACCAGTTTTATTATTTTTTTCTGAAATCCCAGTTTTCTTTATGCCCTGTTTTCTGAGGAGCTGGGTGTAAGAGCCTGAAATCCAATTGATCATTAGATTTACACAGTGCCATGTCATAGTTAACCACTAAACAATTGAACACCTACATTCTGATTACTGTAATGAGCTCTGGATTGAAAGGCCATCCAGCAACCACATGAAACCCCCTCCTAGAAACTGAGAAGCTATTTTTTATGATTTCCATCAAACTTTTCTAACCTCCTCCTTTGAACCACTTCATTCTCCAATACTATGAGACCAGGATCTCAGAACATCTGACATCTAACAGGTTGGAAATTATTTTTCGTGTCCTAGTTAAAAACTGAAATGTTGACAAATATATGTACATGCAGATTTTGTAATATTATGTAGCCATTAAAATAGCTATGAAAACAAAACTGCAAAGACTTCCAAAACATTTTTAAAAGAACAAGACATATATGAATGATATACACACTTTTATTACAATATGTGAAATATTTAACTCTAAAGAATACAGTTTTAGTCTTAATAAAAAAAAAAAACACTAGTGTTAAAAGCTGCTTATTTTTGTATTGTTTTATATTACGAAAATGGGATATGTCCTACTTAGGTAACAAAATGAAATGGCATCCTTCTCCTCCCCCAAAATGTTTGTCGTTATGTAAGTTAGTAAAGCAGGTAAGGAAAGGAAGTAATGAGGCAGAATAATAAGAGAGACCAAAAGTTCTAAGCAGAGAAACAGACCTCCAAGCAAAAAAGGGCCGTCCAGGTGAGGTGGGGTGAGGCGGTCATTCTGGCTTGTTCTCTCTCTGCATCATCTCCCATCTTATTGCCCCCCTGGGTTCCAGGAACAATAGGTTTGAGGGGTAAACACTTGGAGACAAGAATCAGAACAACCTCCTTCCTGGACAGCGATGATTTTATTTCGTCGATATTGGCCCCACCTCTGCAGTCCTGAGATAATGACCACAATTGACCAAGACTTCATACTTCTTGCACTCTGCATACTTCTTGTCACCCTTCTGTGTACAGTTGTGCAGCTCTGATTATCACCCTACACATAGGCTGAGGATGACTGATCCCTTTGACTTCCCAAAATAGGTACAGTGATAAATTCCTTTCCTGTCCTACACCATCATTTCTACACATAGGTTTGGTGGTAGACACATAGTTGGACGTGATTTTTTGAGGTCTCTGAGGCCTAGGAAGCATGCAACAAAGGCATTATTTCCTATTAAAATTCTTTACAGTAGGCTTGTAGTTGAGAAGACTCAAGATCTAGGCAGCAAATATAAAAGTTGGAAGAAACTATGGTTCAGCTATCCATGAACCTGATTTAAAAAGCAAATAACTTTCTAGTATATCTCCACGCATCCTTATTAGAGACTTAATATTTTTTTTCTACAAATATCACCCAGTGAATACATCACTTAAAAGGGAGGCATCTGCTATCTGAAATAGTTCGCCTTTTTGTTCGTTAATAAATTTCAAAGAGAAATTTCCCATGCTAGCTTATGATCCAAAATTGTACGCTATTAATATTGATTCCACATTTAATGCTCATTTAAAGTACAATTTCCATAGATATGATTTAAGTGATTGCATATCACTTACAATTTTGCAAGGATTTAATAATCATACTTTGAAGATGGAAACATTACCCTGAATTTTTGATCAGTATTTTTAGAACTAAAACTATAAGTCATAAAGTGTTTTATAATGTGTGTAGGAAAATGTTATTTGCAAATCTGTGACACTTCAAAGATTTATGATAGAAGAATTAGATTATTTATATTATACTCAGTGATTCTTGAGTCAAACAGATCAAGAGCCTGATAAGAGACCATACAGAGGGAAAGAAAGCTGCTGTTTAAATTTATGGAAGCTCTGTCTCTCGCTATGACTTAATTATAATACTGAAATAGGAGCAATAATCTCCATGCAATCCTCACTGGGAATTGTGAGGTGGGTTCATGTTTGTTTTCCCTGGAACATTAACTAGTTCTTATTTCATCTCCCAGGAAGACAATACTCAACCTTCAAAAGTTATGTAAACAGTGAGTTTTTAATTCAGTCTGTAGCATACGTTTATCACAGGAAATGGACTCCTTTTATTTAAATTGAAAATGAACTGACCAGCCTTGCATATCAATAGGGAAATTAGGTCAGTCCTTCTGTTAGAACATTTAGGCCCTGTGTCTAGTTTTCTTCCACAGATTACAAATAAAGCATAGCAATGCCTTTAGCATACCACAACCCCATTTTCTTTTCTTCTTTTTTTCTTTATTTTATTTTTTATCACATTTATTAAGAAATAACAATGTGATAGTTTCAAAGCACGTTAGTAGTACATGTCCAGTATTTGGTACAATGCATATTGCTGTCCTCCTAGTAGTTACACAGAGCACAGGTGGTAGATGTGATAATTTTTCTAATGATTATTGGTACAAAAAAGTTTGTTCTCATGGAACTAAGAGAAACTAGTTGTATTCATAATCCAATGTTCAGTAATCTCTGTGGGTTACTAGCAGAACTGGCAATGATGAAAGTTGTTGATTTAAGCCTTTTACAGCTCAGCATACTAATCTAGCTTTATGTTTTATGCCTCATGGTTAAACTTTTCTGCTGGGTGGTTAAGGGCAAATTAAAACAAGACCTGTATAACAACAGCTGGAACTTTTGTACCTCCTAAGGTTAGTCAAATCTCATCAGGATTTACTTTGAAACCAAGTATAGTGCTTTGTAGGTCTGTGATCAGTGTCAGCCATCTGGATGAGTCACAGCCATTGCTTGACCCATTTGCTCTCTGTGAAAGCCCGAGAGCATATTTTCTTTGTAGTTGACTCTTCTTAGGTATACTGTATATCTTCAGTCCTTTTCCTCTTTTAAGCTCCATAATCTCTTTGAACAGAAAATTTGTGAAACAACTGAGTTATTGGATATTATAGCACAGGTTCTTCTATGTCCTGAGTCCCCACTGACCTTGACAGGCTAGAGCCAAAATATTGGCTGTCCTTGTAGCCCTTCATTTTCTTCAATTTTTGATCTGTAAACTTATATTCTTAACCCTCCAGAGGAAAGGTTTAATTTGAAGTGCTTTGACTGTTATACCCTGTCTCAGTTACTCTTCTCTTGTTAGTGAGACAAACACCCAACACTCAAAATGAAGGAAGGAAAGGTTTATTTAGCTCACAGTTACTGGAGGTTTCAGTCCACACTCACCTGGCTCTGAGACAGAGCTGCACATGGCAGAGGGCAGCAGTTCACGGCATTGGCAAAGAGCAGAGTGGAAAATGGAGGTGTAACAGCAACAATAGCTACACAGAAAAAGTCTGTCTCTCTTAAGCCACATTCAGGCTATCTGCCCCAGGCTTGGTGTAGTACTCACAACCATAATCCCAGCAGCACTCACACCCATAATCCCAGTGGATCATGAGTTAGTCACAAACTCCAGAATTCTGTTTCATGACTTTGTGAGGCTTTGGGGGACAACTATACACAAACCATGACATACACAAAATCATCTTCTGTGTGTTTGTTGGTACAATTTAAATTATCATCTATTCCATAATCAAAACTTTATACACTAACTTGGATGGTAATTTTTAAATAATTTTACTTTATTCAGTCATTTATTTTTGCAGTACAGGGAATAGAACTTAGTACTTTGTGCTTGCCAAGTAGGCACTTACTCCACTGAACTATCTCCTGGCCTGGCAATTTTTTTAATGATGTAATATATCTTTATTAATTAGCTGTACTTTTCTACTCCTGAACATATGCTCATAATTATTAATAACATTTTTTTTTATTTTTTAATATCATTTTTAAATTATGATGAGCACTTTTCTGAGCATTGGTCTCTTTTCTTTATTGACCACATATACTTCACATTTTCATAAATATTAAGATATTCATAATCTAATATAAATTCTGACTTTATCTCCATTGGTTAGTATAATAAAATAGAAGACAATTATATTTTTCTTATACAAGGTGAAGTTTTAATTTTTACTAAAAATTTGGAAGTCTAAAAATATGTGAGAAATGGTATTGTGAATTTCTAAGAAATCAACTATTTAATTAGTTGCCTATTAAACAATGAGGCAAAATTAATCTTAATAGTAATCAACAATATGAAGTACTGTTTATTTACTGAGACCCATGCTCCATTTTAAATGATTAATCTACATTATTTATTTAAACTTTGAGTAATCTTAAACTTATAAATTTCATTCTATTTACTGAAGACAGAATGTATTAATAAAGAAGGCCAGGAACTTCCCCAAGACACACAGCTGGAACTGCAAGGAGTCAAAGCCAGACATTCTGACTTGTTTAGTCTTGTTATTGCTTCTGTTATTCTATTCCCACAAGTTTTCTGTAGTGTCAAGTTCACAGCCAGTAGTCTTGTTCACCTGTGATGATACCAGTAACACAACAGTGAAGCCAAACCTAAAAGTTGTAATGTGATTATTAAAGATATATACCAACTCCACCCTATTGGCTGTCTTAAATAGAAAGAGTATAAAGAATAATTTCTGCTCTATTTCATTGTTTGTGTGTACATAGATCTATTTCTCAATATATTCTTCATCTTTTCTAAGAATAGCCACATTTCTTTATAATGTTCTTGATCACTATATAGTGCATTATTTATTTTCTTATGACCCCCATTAATAAAAATGACTTCTATAATATTCTGTTATTCTATGTCTTTCAAGGATATCAACCACTTCACAATATCTATCTTACCTTTCCTATTTTATTTAGTTTTTCCAGCTCTTACACTATGGAGACCATACAATACTTACATATTTGGGTCTGATTTGTTTCACTTGTCAATGTTATCTCTAGATGTATCTATTTACCTTTAAAAGCCTTGAATTGATCTGCCTTTAAACCTGAATTATTCCCCATTGTATAAAGGCACCATATCTTTTTCATACCTTCTTCAGTTGATGAGCATTTGAATTGTTTCCAAGATTTGGCTTTGACAAACTGTGTCGCTATAAACATAGATTCACATATATTGCTGTGGTGTGATATTTTCAGAAACTGTTCAAAGGGAAGAAATAATTAGAATGAGAGAAAGGAGAAAAGAAATGAAAATATATATGCATAGACAAAGGATAGCTTGAGTAATTATACTGCTAATTTCTACTGCTCTACTGAGAGGAACAGTTTAATGCTCAAAATATTTTCCTTCTTTTTAATTCTTTTGATCAATTTTCTGACCAATTTTGCATGTTTATATCTGATGATCTGAATGAATAATTCGAACATAACAATATACAGTATAATAGCCATTGTTGAGTTCCTGTCATTCTGTTTAATAAAATTTTGTGTCATTTCTAAAGTGTTTTTTCTTTTACTATTTTTCATTCTGTTTAAAAAAAAAACAAGTTTTCTACAAATCCACACACCCATATTTCTATTTCTTAGTATTAACTTGTTAGGGTATACATAAAAGGTACACCTTTGGATAGTTGTAATGGAAAGCTATCTTTTCCCTGTGAATTCAGTCTTCTATATAAAACACTTTTATCATTCCTTCTCTGCTTCAGCAATAGCAAATGGTCATATCTGTTTTTTATAAAATGCATTATCTTACACAGGTGCTTTTTCTGATTAAAGAAATCAGCTTCTCAACATGGTGTAAAATAACTTTTGATAGAGGCAAGGTAGATTCTTAGCAGAAACTTGGAAAGGACAGCAGAGTTTCCTCAGGTGCAATAGTTTCTGAATGAATTTTTGACAGTTTTAACAATGCCTCTTTAATTGCAGAGGCAAACTGTAATGAAAGTTTGTGGTGAAGGAAATGGAAAGTTGAAGATTCCATGAGACTTTATACACTTAATAAAACTAATTTTGAATTTCATTGGCATTAAGCCAGATGGTTTTGAACTATTGCCTTGCAAGATGAGGAGAGCCTCCAAGACATTTTGCACAAAAGTCTTTTGCACAGAAATAAGTATTATGTGTAGTGTGTCCCTACAACCATAAATGACAGTGTGTAGCCATTTTCTATCTCAGTGAATGTGAACCACTAAGAGTGGCCTAGAAAGAACTTTATCTAATGAAGAAATTAAACTTTGAATTCAACCAAAGAAAGAAAAGCACATATTCTGTAGTGCTTCGTGTGTGGCTGATACCATCCAAAATGTTTTCAGAAATGGTCATCTATTTGAACTTGCCTCACTAGTCTGTGTTGAAGGTGTCGATGCTATCATCTGCATTTCTCAGATGAGAGAACAGAAGCTCAAGGAGCTGGTCTCACTGGGCAAGGGGTGACCTGGGCCATAAATCACTGCTCTATGCACCATGTGACATTTGCAAGAGTAAGGACACTCACTTCTTTAAGGACCAGCCCTAAGCAGGGGTGGCCAGACCAGTCATCTCCCTGTCTCCCAAGTACTTCTTCTCTCTTTGTTGTTCTTACATTTTAGAATTAGGTATCCTGCTTTTATATTTATTTACCTTTCACTTCATTTATGATTTTCTCCTAAAAGTCAGATGTTCTGTGTTTAGCGAACAGTGTATTCTCTACCAGTAATTGATGCTTTACTAGGAGTAAGATTTTTAAACTTAGCTGGGTATCAGCTTCAGGGCTGACATCAGGGCAAACTGAGAAAGTTCAGGCAGGGAGTGTGGCTAGTGACATAATAGCACCAAACAAGGTGCTGGGAATGGAAAGCTGGCAGAAGACACTAGCGCCTTTAGATCTCTTGATTTCATTCCACACATTTCTACAACTGTTGAAAGAACTTTTTTTCCTGATAGTTGGTTAAGGTTTACCAAGCATGTTTTGAAAGGAAGTCTATGAAAGTATGTTCCTTGAGTTCAACTAGGATTGGTTTTCTGAAATGGAAATACATATGATTTAACCTTTGGAAAACTTCTCGGCTTTTATCTCTTCCACAAGAAGTTTTGCACTGTTTTGCAAAGGGACGTAAAGACTTCAGTTCATCTACTTATTTTTTAAAAATTAAGTTCCTGAGTGGCAATGTTTTATGATTATTTTTACTTTACCATAATGTAAAAGTGATATACATATGGAACCATGATTAATTCCACCCAAAATATTTTCATAAACTGTGATTTACTTGAAGCCCCCCTTAGACCTCCTTATCTTTCTTTATACTGAACAGTACTCCATCATATAAAAACTACACCGTTTTATAATCCATTCCTCACTAGATGAGCATTTCAGTTGTTTCTAAGATTTAGTTATGACAAATTGTGTTCCTATAAACATGGCTTTACATATATTGCTAAGGTGTGAGATTTTCAATTCTTCTGGAAAAGTACTCATAAGAGGAACAGCTATGTCAAATGGAACCTCTAACCTGAGTTTTTAGGAGTCTCCACACAGATTTCCACAGTGGTTGTGCCAGTCTACACTCCCACCAACAGTGGGGAAGGGCTTCTTTTCCATCACAGCCCTGTCAGCACTTCTTATTGGCTTTTTTTTAAATGATAAGCATTCTTTCTTGGGTGAGATAGAATCTCAGCATTGTTTTAATTTGTATTTCTCAAATGACCAATGATGTTGAACATTTTTCATATCTTTATTTGCCATTCATATTTCTTCATCTGTTAAGTTTGTAAAGGATGATAAACTTGAGGTCTTTGACAGGCAAATGGATGCAACTAGAGACTACAGTTATAAGTGAAATAAAGCAGATTTACATGTGTAAACATCTTATTGTCTCCCTAGTGTAAGAAACTGAAAGAGCAAGTAAAATCCAAAAGGTACAATAGATATTTTGAAAGGAAAAATAACTGCTCAGAAGGAAAGAACCACTGGAATGAGGAAAAGGAGAAAAAACTGAAAGAAAACACACACACACACACACAAATTAGCTAAAATAATTGTACTACAAATTTCTATTAGTTCATTGGAGCAGTGTTACTCTTTATAGTCTTTGATCCATTTTATGTACCTGTATCTTATAATCTCAGCAACTACTTTGAATATAACAATATGCAATATAATAACCATTTTAATTTCCTACCATTTAATTTTAAATTATGTATCATTTTTATTGGCTTTACATTTCTTTAAAATAAAAAAAAATAATTGAGGCAGAAAGATAACTCAGTAGACTAAGGACCTACTTGGGCAGACCCAGGGACAGGGGTTTGGTGTCCTACACCAGAGGCCACGGTAGCCCTGGCAGGATGAGCCAGCCCCTAAGAACAGGCATGATGGTGCAGGCCTGTAGTTCCAGTTCTGGGTATGTTGAAAACAGGAGAATCACTATGAGTCCAAGCTGTATAATGAGACCCTGTACCAAATACAGAAAAATAGATAAGTTAAATAAAATAACAAGAGTGCTATACCCTAAATAGAGATTATCCTTCAAATTTTGAATTTTGACCTTTTCCTAGACTAGCAATGAATGGTAAGATTCTGTCTTCTGAAGCCTATCTGCAGGTAATGCTCACGTTTTGAGCATGTTTAGGGTAGGCCTGCTAAGGTGTGATGTCAAGTAAATAAGGAATAAAATGTTTAATACATTTTTAAGCAGGGATGCTTTCAATTTATGATGGATTTATAAGAACATAGCTCCACTGTAAGCACAGAAGCATCGATAGATCCAAAACATGTGACCATTCTATGTATTCATTTTATTTCTAATGTGAATACAGGTATTGAGGTATTTTTCTCATCATCTATTCTAAAGGAAAGCAATAGTAATTGATGCTCAGCATTTGCAGAGAACAGGATGATAGCATTTCCTATTTTATAAATCAGTTTAGAAATTATTAATAATTAACATCTAATATTTCTAAATAACACTTCTCTAGTTAGGACATTTTCCATTTTCTTCAAATACAGGTTGAAAGGGAAAGTCATAAAATCCTCACACTATCTAAAATTTGTTTGTCAACAACAGCAAGAAAGAAAACACTTGCATATCGTATCTCTGCAGCCCAGGAAGAGGCTGTGGTAGCTGTGCTTCCTGCCCTGTCAGCTAAACGCACACAAGATTAAATGCTGTGTACATATTAGCCACCTAGCGCAGGTCTAACTTGAAGGCTGGCAGGTGTTTCTATGAAATTTTGCCTCGCCCATCACAGCACATAGGGCAGCCGGCACCTGGCAACTTCCTAATAAACAGCGCACTCTTTAATTGCTTTGAAACAGCACAAGCAGCAGCTGCTCTTGCCAACATTGTTAAGTAAACAACAGGTTTGCACCTGCTGGAACAAAAGCCTGACCTTAATATTGACCAATCAGGTGACACCCAAGTAGGTTAGGCAGCCTATCCCAATGCAAGTAGCCCAGGAGAGTAGCAGCAGCCCATCAGCATTGGCTCGTACCCCACCTGTGTAACATGTGCACCACTGGTGCCTCTTGAGGGAATTCAATTCAGACTCCCCACAAGGAAATTTGAATTCTTAAATTTGATGTATGGCTGAGTCTTTCTAGATTTTCTCCTTCCACAACGGCGAACTGGAGTGGGGCAAAGGAACCAGTGGTTCAAGCTTTTAGCCTCTGTGCAGATGTTTCAGCTGCTTTTTTAGAGTAGAATGTTCAGTGTTTTGCGGACTGCAAAGCTCGGTGTTCAGCAGCCAAACGAAAGCAAAGCCAAGTTCAGTGCTACCTCCACCGCACAGTTCGGTTCCCACTCACATACATGAGCACCTTGTTCTCAAATTTGGAGCAAGGATAGTTTCAGGGCTCAGTAGAAATGCAATTCAGTCTTTAGGAAATACAGGTAAAAAAAAAAAAAAGTGAAGAAACAAGGGGCAGTGGAGAAAAACAATCCCAGTTTGCTCCTGAGAGCCCTCCTCACTCGCAGTCCTGTTGTCTGTGCATGGCTCTCTCTGTGGAAATAGCGCTGGGTTTAGTTCAAGCAAGCAAGCAGCCACCACAGCTCCCAGGTGTGAGCAAAACATTCTATGAGACTAATTTGTTGAGCAAATCACTTGACACTCTCAAAGGAATCAGATGTCAGTGAACTGGGCTTGGGAATATATTTACTTGTGGTAGTTTAAATTCTCAAAATAAGTCTTACAATTCTAGTGTATTCTAAAAACGGTAAAACCGAGGGCCATGATTTATTGGAAAAGCAGTCTGTTTTTAACAAAGGAAAGCACAAGACA
Organism: Myocastor coypus; assembly: GCA_004027025.1. Taxonomy (NCBI): domain Eukaryota; kingdom Metazoa; phylum Chordata; class Mammalia; order Rodentia; family Myocastoridae; genus Myocastor; species Myocastor coypus. The sequence continues at coordinate 39,021 of PVJA010006617.1, read as the reverse complement.
ATAGAGCTGAGGCTTGGAACGGAGAGGGGAAAAGGAGTGAAAAATGAATTAGGAGTGAAAAATACATGACATGTTTTGGACCCTTTCATTTTCCTCACAAGCACGTAGAATGCTTCGCCTGGTAAAACAACGATTGATAGGCCTGTGGGCAAATAATCAAAAGTCTGTTTCAGTTCCAAAAGCCAACAGCGTTTTGCTTATGGCTTGTTTATGCCATTTGATCAAAAGGAATAATGTAATTGTGAGCAAGTCTGAGGCCGAGGATTTTTACCAGTGAGATAAATTAATTATTACTATTGATTTTGGAGAGATTTTCCGAAAAAATCAAAGTACATTTCTTTTCGCACTTCGACATTGCTAAAAATTACAGAACAACTCCCAGTTGTTTTCAACTCTAATAAAAGCAGTTGGCATATTAGCTACATCAAGTAGATGTATTTGTATATTTTAAATAAAATAACATAAATTATGTGTCTGATCCATAATAAATGAAGGAGATTAACAAGAAAATAAATTTCCAATTTTACAGGAAGTCTTGCATCATACTAAGTGCTAAAACATGAAAAATGTTCGCAAGAGAAATACAGGCTGATGTTGAATGCTGTGCGTTGGTTGAATCTAGTCAGCTGCAGTTCCTCAAAACAATTAGCCATGATCTACAGATCATACAAGCATAGTGTAGTTGAACTAAATTATCAGGTGAAACTTTTCTCCTGTAGCTTCTTTTATTTCCTACAGAAACATCAAAAGGACAACAAACATTTAAGAAATAAAATGGGGTCCAGGCTTGTGAGCTACTTTATATTAAGATTTATCACGCTTTAGGGCTGGCAAGATGGTTCAGCAGTCTAAAGCCCCTGCATGGGAAAGCTTAGGCAACTGCAGGGAGCGGCACCACATGCTGTGCCAACCCTACCCCCAGGTCAGGCTGAGCCAGCCATAATACAAAAAAAAAAAAAAAAAGATTTATCACTCTTTGGAGTTCATAAGCATTAAAATATTTGACACTTTTATGCTATGTCCCTTTTTTCCCTATGTGTGTATACATAAAAAGTAGACATTTTAAAATAAAAAAATAGACTAAAATAGTTTTACACGATTAAAGATTTGAGGTAGCTACATAACTTACTGTAGCTGGTAACATTCCAAATCTCTTAAGTATATAAGAAGCAAAGTGTTTACTATTATCTTCTGAACTGGAATATAGCTAATATAATATAATATAATAAATATATTCTAAAACAAACCTAATAGGGTTGGCCAAATAGCTCAGCAAATTCAAGTGACTGCAAGCAGGTGCTGGGGCCAGGGGTTCAATCCCCTGGCCTGGCCTGGCCTGCCCTGCCGGCCCACCCTCGGTATGCACTGAGACTGCAATTGAAACTGGGTGTGGTGGCATGTGCCTTGTCTGATCTGGTGGTAAGACACTGACACCCTGTAGACCCTTCCTTAAAAATAAAAGAAGAGAAAAGAAAAATTAAACAAACCTACTTCTAAGGCTTGTTCTGAAACAGAAGGACAGAAATTACACTTTTGGTTGCTGAAATATATAAGTATTTGAGATATGTAAGTAGAATCATGTAACTTAAAATCTAGTTATTCATCAGAAAAAAATGGGGACATTATATCACCCAAATCCCAGAGATTTTGTGTTTTGGTTTGTGAATTTAAAAACGTTATTTGGCCTTCTGACCTTCAGATTTCTATACAGAAACAAGTCTCACATTGATATGCAAAGCTAATTGCGGCTGGCGAGATAGCTCAACAAGCTAAGGCGCTTGCTTAGGCAAGCTTAGGCAAGCACAGGGACCACAGTTCAGTTCGACCCCCAGCACCACTTGCAGTGCCAGGCCTCCCCCAGAGTGCACTGAGTGGTCCATGTATCAAGTTTCATGAGTTATAATTTACCCATGATGGGATGCATAGATTTTAATTCTATGGTTAAATGAATTTCAACAAATGTAGACACTCATACATCAGCTGTCTTAATCAGACAGGAGATTTTTGTTGTTGCTATTGTTTGTATTTTGTGCAGGGTCTTGCTACACAGCTCAGAGTCATAGTGACCATCCTGTTTTCAGACTTCCCAGGGCTGGGATTACAAGAGTGCACCAGTCACCACACCCAGACTCGGTTGTTGGCTTAGTGGGCCCGGGGCCCGGACCAGCACTGCGTGTAGTGCCAGGGATCAACTGTGGTCCCTGTGCTTACCTAAGCAAGCGCTTAGTCCACTGAGCTATCTCACCAGCGCTGGGTATGGAGAATTTTGATGGTCAAGAAAGTTTACTCTTGTGAACAATTTCTACCTCCTTCCTGATCTCTAACAAGCAACTAGTGATCTAATTGATCACTGGTTCATATCGAATAAAACCATGCAATATATATATGTTCAGTTCTTTTCTCAAAGTTCTTGTGATATTTGTACACGTGACTTTGTGTATCAGTAGTTTATTCATTATTTTTGTTTGGTTTTGTGTGTTAGTATAGGGTCTACAGGGTCTCACTGTATAGATGGGTTTCGTAGTGGTCCTCCTGTTTTCAGCCTGCCAAGCACTGGGATTATAGGCATACGCCACCATGCCCAGTCTCATTCACTGTCTGAGTGCATCCCACAGATGGAGTTGGCACGGCATACCAGGAATTGAACCGCAGTCCCTGAATCTGCATAGGCAGGCACTTTTGTCCACTGGGCTCTTTGCCTGGCTTTTATTCACTATTATTATTGATTAGTGTTCTATTTTATTTATTTACCATGAAATGTTGATTTATTTTTGCTAAAAAATATTTGGTTTCTTCCCAATTTTGGTTGTTAAAAGAAGATTTTATTATCACTTAAATACAATATTTGTGAGTTACATTTTCACTTAAGATGTCAAGGTTACATCCATACTGTTACTTTTTTATATCCATGCTATTCCTTTTTACTGATTTGTTTGTTTGTTTAATGTATCATAATTACATTTTATCTCTTTTTTCTTATCAGCAGTACTTTTCATTGGTTTCTTTGTTTGGATTTGTGTATGAATCAGGATTTGTATTTCTAATGTAGTTTTCCCATGTGAGGCTACCAAGCAATTTTTTTGAGTAGGAAAATGCTCATAGTCCACTGTCATGGCGTAGCATATTTTGAAAGTTATGCACCTGTATGGAGGCTTTCTTGGGAGGAGCTGAAGGTGGAAATCGATCCTGTGGGGGAAGACAGGAGAAGGTCGAGTGCTTCAGGCAGCCAAGCTACCTCAGTCTTGAGAAAAACATCCTGCTCGGTCAATTTTGGCTCCTAGTCGCTAGGCAACCTTGTGTCTCCTGATGCTAACTAACTTTGCAAGGGTATAAATGAACAGCCCTACTGTTGTACTTTGGGTCATCTACCGATCAGGAGAACAGGGCAGAGGAGACAGCTCAGGGACACGCCTCCACCAAAACCCAGCTCCTGTCTCTTGTCTGTGTTTTCTTCATTCCTGCCACTGTTTTTCCCCAGGGTACACCCAAAGACCAAGGAGTCACTCACTACACTTTATTTCCCGAGTTTTTGCCTTAGGCATAGTAAAACACAAATTATTTTGAATTAAAAATTAAACAGGTTTGCTGCATTATAGTTCTCTACAATGAAATACACAGCCTTTAAATATATGGTTAAATGCATTTTGACAAATACAAGAACTCCTGAAGCTTCTATTTTAATCTAGATATGGAATATATAAAACCTAGATTTTCATATATAAAATTAGAATATTAAAAAGAATGCACCTCCATTTTTTTCATGCACTACTTATTGACTTACTGCTTTAGCTCCAAATTCACCCTCATTTGACGGCTTTGTGATAACACAGCTGGCCCTGCAATGTTCTGTTTATCCCAGCAGACACAAGCAATGGAGTGCTACAGCCGAGTGCCCCCTTCTAGGCTCCAGCACGGTGTGGTTTCTCTGGTGTCCAACAGGCAGCCATTCTCCCAACATTCAGATGGAGGCTGCGCAGTAAATTCAAGCCAGCCCTTCTCTGTGTCCAACTTACCCAGCATGACAAAAAACATATTTCCAGAGGCTTCTAGTTGAACAGCACCTTAATACCTTCTCCACCATCTAGTCGTCCATAGCCAGACTGTGTCTAAGATGGTTTGGAACTGGCCTCTGGGAGTGGGCATCCTTTCTAGGATGCTCCGTCTTAGCCCCAGGCATAGAGCGATAGGCGCAAGCTGTTCTTTTGACTTTTTCTAAATTCTTTGACTCATTTCTTTTCTGGCTCCAAGTGGTGTGAAGTTGAGTTAGTTTGCTCCCAAAAATGAGCCCCAACAACCAAGTCACAAGAATGCCGGTCCTCAAAGCTGCATTGTGGTGAAACGATGAGATTCGGAGAGTGTGTGACTTTAAAACTGTAGGAGTACAGGTTATAAAGCTCTAGACACTGACTGAAAGAAGTTGAGATTTCTTTCTGCCTTTATAGCCCCACTCCCAGCTTCTGCTCATCATCAAATTCCAGTTAGAGCACTAGCTGACAGAACTGTCTTTGACTTCAAGGCACTTACAGTTTTAAATTCAGAGAGCCAGGGCCTGGACTTGTTAAAAGGTAGCTGTGTTCTCTTTGTCTAGAAAATAGTGCTCAGCTTCTATACTGTATCTGCCACTGCCTGAATAATTGCCTCCAATGATGAAAATGTCCATGGTGCATTTCTCATGGAGAAATGGTATCATCCTCTACAGTTTAATACTTGGAGATTTCTGTGTATCTGCTGGCGTTCACTAGCCTTAAAGAAAGGTGTAATTTTCATTATCATTTCTGGTGATTTCTTGAGTAAGGCTGAGGACAGCACATAAAGACAATATATGGCCCTAGATATAAGTTGTCTATACCTACTATTATGGCATATATCTAGAGGTCCTCTCAAAGCCTCAAGTCCTCATAGGTGGAGTGTTTTAGAGATGGTGGGATCTAGAGTATGTGAATATGGACTATGATTGTGTGAAAACTAAGTTCACTGATTGGATTAGCACAATCCTGGGTCTGACTGGCTAGATCTACTGAAGATGGAAGACCAACTCTAGATGTGTGTGGAGCCAAGCAAGATGCTTGTGACTTGAACTGAAGAAAAAGCCAAAAGGAAAGACTTCCTGCCTGCCCTGTCAGGAACTGTTTCTCTTATAACAGCTCTCCACAAGCTACTCAGCCTTGGAGCCAGCTGACTATGGATGGAAATCTTCATAAACTCTGAGCTTAAAGAAGCTTTTCACTATTTAATTTTCAAGTGTCAGATATTTTGTCCCAGGGCTTCAGAAGTAACTAAACACCAGGCATAGAGAAATACTTTTATTAAAGAGAAAGTCAAGTAGTGAAATTAGTAAAAATTCATTTGGTAACATAAAATACATAGGGCTCTCCGCTAACTGTTCAACACTGAGAAAGTTAGTGCAAAGAAGGGAAGAGTTACTTTGGTTCCTGGCTTCAGAGGGTTCACTCCACCTGGATCGCTTGCTTTTAGGGCTGTGATGCAACAGAGGCACTGCAGCAGGAGGCCCTTGCTACGGAAGGCTGCTTTCCTCCTGGCGTCAGAAGCGTGGAGAGGCAGTGAAAGGGTCAGGAATCAGACACAGGCTCCAGGCTACCAGCCCCCACTCCACCCCCACTCCCTCCTTTAGAGCCAACCTCCTGTTTCTGCCACCGCTTAGCAATGTCATCACATTTTGATGACATCATCGAGTTCATTCATTTCATTCAGCTGATAAAGTTAGAGACCTTACAAGTCACTCACTTCTCTTAAACACATCCAAACAATGGGCTTCAGGGGTACATTTGTCCAAACCATAACAGTTATTCATTTTCCCTTTCTAATTATTTATATAAAGGACTCAAATTATATTTAATTTTTCTGACTGAATCTTTCAGGCAACCACTGTTAACATTTATCTGCATGAATGTAATTAAAGATCTTCATTGTATTTTTGCTGCACTATTTTTAGAGATATCATATATATGTACATTTTATTAAAAATAAATTAATACCACACATACTTCTGTGTAGTGTGCTTTACACATCAAAATATACAGGTTTTTGTTCTTCTTAATTGTTCCTGAGCAAAGCATTTTGCTGGTAAATCACATTTTTAGAATTAATTCTCTATTGATAGCCAGTTAGGGTCCTTCCATTTTTGAACAGTTAAAATTTTTACGTTTTTTCAATGTGTCTCAAAGACATATTTCTAAGACACGAGAGATAGAGTTTTAACAGATAAAAAGGCTTCTCGGTAAGTTCAAAGAAATAGAGCCACTGCTTTTGATTTAATGGTTTAGTTTCATGTTGTGCATCTAGCTGCTCTTTATACAAATGCATTAGTAATTGTTTATGTGCCTGCAGTTAAGCTTGCTTTTTAACCAAAGTATTTGGTTCCTAAAATACTTAACTCGTAAGGCTTTGAATCCTGCAGGAAAATGTCCCAAAGGAACAGGAACTTTGCTCACCATACATGGCCCTGAATCCTAGGTCAGACATGTGGCAGCCCATTGGCAGTATCCAGTGGCATTTTAACGATTTTGTGTTTCATAGCTGTAAAAATTAAATGAATACTTAAAAGCACTTACACACATTTCTAGCAATTAACATTGTCATTTTAGAAATGTTACACAAGGAACAGAGTGCTCAAGAAATACATATAAAATTAATAATTAATAACTAAGGGCCGGCCTGATAGCTCAACAGACTAAAGCTTCTGCTTAGGCAGAGCACAGCAGCCAGGGTTCCATCCTCTGTATGCCTTGCTGGCCCTGTCCTCAGGGTCCACTGATACAGTGATTAAGATTGAGTGTGGTGGCACACGCCTCTAATCCCAGCTATTTGTGAGACTGAAAACAGGAGAATCACTAGGACTCCAATCTATGTAGTGACCTTCTGTAGACCTTGGAGACCCTGTCCTAAGTACAGAAAAAATAAAGAACAACTAAAACATGACTATATATAAAAATCTGTGTGGTTACATACATATATATATATATATATATATATATATATATATATATAATAAACTCACTACATTTGTGAAGTGGTCAATATTAATATCAAGGAAATTCAACTGAAATATTATTATCAATTATTTCCTTCATAGAGAAGACTAAATTACTAAAAATAAAACACTTACATAAAGAAAATAAATTTTGAAAAAATATGTTCAAGACAGAATCATGAGAATTTTGCCTCACAGCTAGAAAAGAATAGAAAACTAGCTAAGTAGAATTTTTAAATACCTTCCAGTACAGAGGTTATTTTTATCCCTAAATATCAAAACAAAAAGAATAGCCCAGTTCCATGTTGCACTGTTAGTTGAACTACAAAAAAATACAGCAAAGTAACAGAGCAAAATACTCACATTCTATCTCCTTTTTCTCATAAAATATTAATTAATCTAAAAAAATTTGCAGCAAACTCAAAACCACTCCAACATTGGTTGCTGCAAGTATCTTACCACACAAAGCAGTGTTGTAATAGCCAGGGAATCATCTTTGCTGAAGCAAGGACATGTGACCCTACACCCTTGGGATACCACACAAGCTGACCAAGAGTTGGGAGAAAGCCTAAATAACCTACCAGCAATGCCCTATTGTTATTATTATTATTATTATTATTATTATTATTATTATTATTATTATTAATGTATTTAGGAGAGGCTCTACAGGGTCTCACCACACAGATCTTACTCATTGTGATCCTTCTGTTTTCAGCCTCCTAAAGACGCTGCGATTACAGCGGGCCACCACAGGCAGTCTCAATGGCCATCTCAGTGCACCCCGGGGCGGGGCCGGCACAGCAGGCCAAGGATCCAGCCCAGGACCCTGCAGCCGCTTTACTCCGCTGAGCTATATGGCCGGTCCAGCAATGCCCCAGTAAGAAGAACAACGCTTAGCTGTTCAGCTACTGACTGCTGCCCAGCTGCCCTTTGCTGCCTGTCAGAAAGCCTGCCTTCCTCCAGTGCACCTGCCAAGCCCGGAGGCTGGAGGCTCTCGGGCAAGGCTGCAGGCCGCCCGCTCTCTTGTGCAGGCTCTCTGTTGCACAGAGAATGTCAGACACAATCTGCACTCAGCCTTCAGCTAAGATCAAGAGGAAATAAGACTTGCATTTCATGAAGATTCTAACTGATGATAAACTGAGGCTAGAAACTGAGTGAAAACTGGGGGACGAGAGAGAGAGAGAAGGGTGGTGAATCCCTTTGTGTCCTCTCGCGATGGACTGGTGGAGGAGCAACGGAACCTGACTGTTCACTTTCATCAGATTGCCCATGCATGTCCCGACATAGGGAAGTAGATGAATACAGCCACAGGAGCAAATGGCTTGACCTTCGCGTTGAGGTCTCATTCTGTGCATGGAAACAGTGGCTGCTGCTCAGACTGACCTAGCTGTTACCGAATTTCTCTGTATATAAAAACAAATCAGTCAGCTGTAGTGATATAAATAACAGTTGGTACTTTTTTTTCCAATGTATCTTTATAAACTTTTTATTAAAAAAATAAAATTACAAACAAATTACAGAAAAATATTGACACGTGTGACGACAAGGAAATGATTTAAACCTTATGGCAATTTATTATTCTAGGGGAACAAAATCGTGAGTTTTATAAAGAAATTTTATTGTGCCTAGGAGGAATATAATATTTAACATTTATTTATAGTGGAAATTTGGCATTGACAAAAAAAAAAGTACTTCTGTATATACATTCAACATTTTGCAGCATATTTGCTTCAACTTACATTTCCAAACATATGCCAAACACAATCTAATGCCTTAAAAAACTCTAAGATATTACCAAAATTTTGTTCATTTGGTATGAATGCAATATAATTTTTAAAGAATAACGTTATGTTCCTGGAAGATTAGTTGCATTTTCACTATTTCAACAAAATTCGCTGATGCTTTCTTGCCAACTGAAGTCAAGCCTTTTCTGGACAAATGAAATATTAGCACATGGTGGCAAGTTATGAAATTATATAATCATTTTCCCTCCCTCATCAGAGATATTAAAACTTTCAATGAAAGGATGCCAGTTCCAAAAAAATCACTTTTGCTTTTATACTAGTTCGTATTTATCAAGTGACGGCTTTTCAGAAACTGGCTACAGCACTTCCATCTCTCAGTTGCTACCACAACCCTCATCAAAATAAAATGCATTAAGAAGTCCATGAAGTATTTCTGAATTTTTTCTCTATTTTTCCTACATATTTCTCAAATCAATTGTTTATTCACTAATAATTTGTATTTCTTGCTTAACTTGTCTAAATTAACACAAGGCAGCTACCTTAGTTTCATAATATTGTTTACACTTTTAAATTACAATTTTAGAAATTCTCATTCTTCCAAGAGATTCCAGACAAATCAGGACTCCTCAGAAATTGGCAATTCTATCTTAATTATGTCAAATTGCCTTCATTCTTTTTGTCTATAAAGATAGCTAATGACAAACCAGAGGAACAGATGAATTTAACTTAGTGATATCTTTCTGACTTTCTTCAGAGTGTTGCTTTTAGAGACCTAGCTCTGCTAGAAGTAGTGATTTAAATTTCTATAGAAAGGTTTTCCTCATTATAGTGCATCTTTCCTCCCTTGCACTTCCAGTACACCATAAGCAGGAGCCTATAATGAAGGTCAATGTTAATGAATGTCCTATGAGAGGTCTGCTTACAATGCCCAGGAAGCTTTGAAAACAAAGCAGAGAACTATGCTATACCTTTATATATGCTAAGATGTTAGACCTTGCTGTCAGGCCAGGAAGAAAATCTACGCTCACAAAAATTGCCCAGAAAAGAGACAAACACACATATATGGAACTCTATCATTATTGCATAAACTTTCAGACTTCACCTGTTTTGCTTTTCTTCTTTTCATTATATACCAAATACATGAAAGAAATAAAATAGGTAAAGCTACTTTTCGTAGATAGCAACGTTGTCCTGAATAAAGTTAGCATATTAAGGAAAGAAAAGTATCCCATGTGCTGCTATTGTACAAGACATGCTGCAGTTCAAACCCTGGAAAATGACCTGAAGACTTCCAAAACTAATTCATGTCCACTCTCACTATAACCTTCTTTTCAGTTATAAATTTTAAGTGTTATAGTCTCCCAATCAATCAACATTACTAGTGTGTGGAGTGGTGTGTGTGTGTGTGTGTGTGTGTGTGTGTGTGTGCGCGCGTGCGCGCGCGCGCGCATGCGCAAGTCTGAGCACAGATGTGTCCAGCTGAGCTAAGAATAAAAAGTCCATAGACTTTGATTCTCCTTCTCCTTAGAAGTTCAGTCTCAGAAAGGAGCTGAGACCAAGAGCCCTGCTGAATTTTAATCAGAGGGCAGTTGGCAAAGTGATTCTTTTGTATTTTGCGCCAAATTAGTCAGTCTATACTTAAAAGGCATTTCATACAGGACGACCCCGAGGCTCTGAGACCTGAAATCTTTGGCCTAAGGGCGCTGAGCCACTAAAGGGCTAGGATAAGAGGTGAGCGAGTGTCCTTGATCTCCCTGAGCCCCGGGCTCAGGTTTAGCCCACCACACTGCACTCTGCCTGTAGCGGGACAGCCCAGAACACAGACAGGTGTAATACGAGGCCGGAACCCAGGCACAAAGAGCACTCCCACATTGTGCTCTTTTTCCCTTCTCTCTCTAAAGCGGTATGACCTGTTAATCAGAAGGAAAGTCAATATTGTGACTGTGTGTTTTTATATTTCTGCCTGACAATGCAGATAAAAGGCTTTAATTCGGGATACCTTTGAGAACACAAAGCCTCAGAGCTCTGAAGCATTGACTCAGCAGCACTTCTAATTAAATGGTTTAATAGGCAATCCGTACCCAGTGAGATTTAGGAAAAAATTTACATGGGCTCTCGATGCCCAGGCCCCTCACTCTCCGCGGGGTCTGCTTTTTTTTTTTTTTTTTTTTTTTTTTTTAAATTTTTTTTTTTTTTTTTTTTTTTTTTTTTTTTTTTTTTTTTTTTTTTTTTTTTTTTTTTTTTTTTTTTTTTTTTTTTTTTTTTTTTTTTTAAGAATTTATTTTATTTTATTTTATTTTATTTTATTTTATTTTATTTTATTTTATTTTATTGCTTCAGAGCTTTTGTTTATTTATTTTTATGGCTGGCTCAGCCTGCTCTGAGAGCAGGGCTGGTGCACCATGCGGTCCCTGCAGCCGCCTAAGCTTTCCTAAGCAGGCGCTTTAGACCACTGAACCATCCTGCCGGGCCCCGTGGGGCCTGTTTTTTCCCAGCGCAATGAACTGACTGAACCCTAGCCCAGGGTCCACGTTGCGATGTCCTAACTTGTCTTCCTCTAACTTATACCCTTTAAAATGCTGTATTGTCAGTGCATATCTCCACTTTCTCTTGTTCTTCTTTCAGTATTTTCTCATGTTCTAATATCCAGAACAGCTCTCACCCAACTAGGGAATATTCCACTCTTAAAGATGTTAAGGTTTCTTCCATCCTAAAAGTACAATATGAAGCGCAAACAAATCAAAACCATCTGAGCTTTGCATCACCACTTTTCTATTGCTCTTGGACTCTCACTTGCCTCAAATTTCTTAGTTTTGTCTCTAGAGTAAGAACCTGGGCACCCACCAAGGGGCCCTGCTGCCCTGCCTCTGCAAGATTACAGAGGTCTCTTCTTCCAAACGCTCAGTGGCCAGCTCAGACATAGCAGCAGCAGAACAACAAAAATCTAAGAAAAGAGTTCCTCAAAAGAGGATGTTATGGGATTTCTCATTCATTTCGGCATATAAAGGGCTAACTGGCACTCCTCCCATTTTCTATCATCAACAGTGACAGAACTAAACAAATTAGAAATCACTGCTTTGCTCGGATTTGGGCAAAGACTGACCTCACCTGGTTCATTGCTACCGTAAAGTCAGAAGATACACTAAATAGAGACAAGCACCGGTGAGGGTGAGATCTACTTGTTCAGAGCAGATGCTCTGAGAGCCACAAGTTGGTAGGAATACTGAAAAGCCAATTTTAACAGTTCTGAAAGCTCTGTAGGGTTGCCTTATATGTGAGAAACTCTTGGGGGCCACAATATTGGGGGAACTCCCAGGGAACCAAGGACTCAGGACCCAATGAAGAAGAGCTGGGAAAAGTCACTTCCTATATATACCTGGTACAAAGAAGAAAAGTAACTGTTCTGAAATGTTCCCTATGAGTTGTCCATAAGGAAAGTCTTTTTTTTTTTTTCAGGAAAATAAATGGAGAGCTGTATTTCACCTAGATGGCAGAAAGCCAATTGCACAACACCAGCTAATTCCTAAGTGTTATGGTTTGTGTATAGGTGTCCCCCCCAAAGCCTCATGCAGTCAAGGGGTGGCTTGTGGAATTCGTAATTGATTCTTGTGAGAATGAGTGCCGCCTCTCCTCTGGGGCAGGTAATTTGCATTTCAATGTAAACTAGGAAGAGAAGTTAGCTGCTTGAGCAGCTGCTAGCTTTCTCCCGGGGCTCTTGCTCTCTGCCACAGCCAGGGAAGGTTGCCCTCTGCCATGTCAGTCTGCTTCGGAGCCAGCTGAATATGGACTGAAACCTCCAGTAACTGTGAGTTAAATAAATCTTTCCTTCCCTCATTTTGAGTGTCAGATGTCTGTCTCAGCAATAAGAGAAGAGTAACTAAGACACTAAGAAAAGGAAAAGAAAAACGTCTAAGAAACAGTTGTGAAACTTGAAACCAAAAGCTTATGCCCACTAAAAGAATGAGATCTACTTAGAAAGTCAGTGGATATTTCCCTCTAGGGTTACATCTCACCATATCAGCTGTGCTCTAACGCAGTAAGAATGAATCTGACTTGAAACATAGAATATATTTAAGGTTTTAGGGAAACCTAAAAATAATAAGACAGCAGCAAATATATTACAGAAATTTTAAGTTCCTGAAATATAGTTGGAGAAAAATATTAAGCACAGCTCACCTAGCCAAATTAAGAGAAAATTTTACATTAGCTCCTTGGCACAAGTGCCTGCCTGGCAAGTGCAAGGTCTTAAGTTTAAATCCCAGTCCTGAAAACAAAACAAAAAATATTTTATCGCTGGGGAGATAGCTCAGGGGCACAAGTGCCTGCCTGACAAGTTCAAAGTCCTGAGTTTGATCACAGGTTCTTGGGGGAGCTTCTAAAAACAGGAAAAAAAAAAAAAAAAAAAAAAGAACAGACCCTCAGTGGGTTATGTTTCTGTCCTGCACATCTTCCAGAATACAGAAGAAAAAGAAACTCTTCCTAAGGAATTCTATGAGACCCATATTTCCCAATATGAAAAGTCTGCAAAATATTACAAGAAAAATGTCAATATCTCTCATGAGCATAGATGCTAAATCTCTTAACAAAGTGTCACTAAATTTAATACAGCAGCATAAACAAGAACTATACATAGTACAAGAAGAACCTACTCCAGGTACACAAAACTGTACATTCAAGAATAATTAATATAAGCAAGCAAACTCAAAAAGTCTACAATTCTATTGATTCACAAAAAAACATTGACAAAATCCAGCAGCCATTCAAGAAAAAAAATAATTCTCAACAAAGAATACAGTGAAACTTCTTTAGTTTGATTAAAAATTTTTACAAGTAACATACAGTTCATATATTGCTACTATGCAGAATCATTCACTTTCCTATATACACTCAAGGAGCAATTATAATTTAGGATTTAAAGCATAAACTCATAACCTGATAACTTTATCTATAAATGGGAACTTATCATCAAAACCCCACTACACTGATTTGTAAATATGGACAAACCAATTATATATTTCATGGGGAAAGGCAGATGGCTCAGAGAAGGGAGCTGAACCGTGAGGAAGGGGAACAAAACCACAGTACTGACTTTACCTCTCTGTAAGGCTTTGTGTAGTGGGACAGTATCCAAGGCAGCATAGTGTCAGAAAAAGATGAGGCACATTGAAAAATGGAACAAAATAAAGAGCCCAAGAGTAGACTCACAAAATAAAATTGGCCTTTCACAAAGGAAAGTCAAAAAAGAAAACACAGTCTTGGAGAAATGGTTCTAGAACAAATGGAAGTTCATGTGCAAAAACAGACTAGACATGTACCTTGTATCCTTCACAAAAACTCAAAACTAAGGATAAACAACAAAATCATGAAACATGTGAAGGAAACAAAGAAGGAAACACATGTTCCTTTGAATAGTGAATTTTTCAAATAGAACATCATCAAGAGCAAGATCAATGAAAGAAAAAAATATGGGACTTCATTAAAGTAAAATGTATGCTTTAGGGGATTGGATAGGTGTCTCAGTGGCACAAGCACCTGCCGGGCAAGTGCAAGGTGCCAGGAACCAGACTGAAGAAGTTTTGCTATATTCTTCGTTGAGAATTATATTTTTTTTCAAATGGCTGCTGGCTTTTGTCAGTGTTTTTTGTGAATCAATATAATTGTAGACTTTTTGTGTTTGCTTGCTTATATTAAATTATTAGGAATCTGAGTTTGATTACCAATAGCCCCCCAAAATTTATGCTCTATAAAAGAAAGTCTAAATAAAGTACAAACAATAACTGTAGAGAAAATATATGCAAACCGTAAATTTGATGAAGCATATATATCCAAAATATAAAACTGCTTAACCCTTAAATGAACAGCTTAGTGTGGGGGTGGTGACACAGACCCATAACCCTAATACTACAGAGGCATAAATCAGGAGGATCACTATGAGTCCAAGCAGCATAGTGTGTATGCACATGTACAAAAAAAAAAAAAATCTGAAAAAAAATAAAGATAAACACCTTGATTTATAAAGAATTGGCAGAAAACTGTAGCTTTACCAAGAACATTTAGAGATAGCAAATGAGCATAAGAAAATGTGGTCAACACCAAATGATGTTAGCATGTTGAAAATTAACAATAAAATAACATTCCACACATTTTAGAATGGTAGACCTCTGAATGTGAGAATACGGAAAACTGACGAGGAAGTGGAGCAGCAGATTTCCCACTCACTGCCCATGTGAACGAACAAATAGGCAGTGCTCCTGGAAGACAATTTTGCACTATTTGCTGAAGCTAAACACAGTCTTAAAGATTCCAGAAAGTATGTCCCCAAGTATGATCCAATTGATTTTAACATTTAGGTACACAGATGTTAATAGCAGCTTTAATAATTATAAAAAAAACTCAAATCAATCAAGGTATTCCCCCAAGCTTTAATGGATAAATTAAAAGTACATTTATACAATTATATATTTTATTCAGTGCTAAAAAGAAACTAGCTGCAAAGCCAGTAAAATAAACAGATTGAAATGCATCTTGCTAAATGAAGACAGCAGTTCTAAAACTACTAGGTACTACCCATACACAGTTCCAGTCATATATTCTGTATAGGTGTCAATGGTTACCAAGGATTGAAAAAGTAAAGTACAATATACACTTAGGACAGTTAAATTATTCTGCTTGGTGATATAATGGTGAATGCCTGATAAGAAGCACTTACTCAGAAACCAAAATTTATGGCACTAAGTTTGAGATTAATGTAAGCAAATTCAAATCACAATAACTCCCAAAGTTAAAGGATTGCAAAATGGAATGCAGACTATATCAAGAGAATAAACTGTATAAAATCATGTGAAACTGCACAATGAGGATTATGGGAAAATGTGGTCATGAGTAACTTTGTGAATGAGTGGAGGTCTTTTAGGCTAAAGGCAACAACAACTCCACAAAGGTACTGTCTTTGCATTTATTAATTTTTCCCATTGTAATATGGGTTGATACTTCTAATACTGTTGTATGTTAGAGTTTAACAATAGATGAATGAAAGATGGTGGGAAGCAGAATTAGAATTTAGAGAAAGAAAAGAAAGGATGATTTCTATAGCAATGCACTGAATTTAAACATACCAAAAGGTTGTGTTCATGTTAAGCAGATTATGGCTAAAGACACTTGCATAGGAAAACATTTATATCCAGGTATTTATACATGAGTAAATGTCCTCACATATTTTTCTGTCTAGGCTGAAAGGCTTAGAAGCAATGACAGCCCTGTAGGAACAAGTGCATCATACCAAGATCTTCATTTCTAAAGTTATTTCTTAAGAAATGGGGACCATAGGACGGGGGTAGAAATTAACTAAATTAATTTCAAGCATTTTGTGTTGCCTGATAGATAGAAGATACTCAAAATAACAAAATCCACTGAAAATAACAATGTGAAAAAGGAATAAAAATCACTGCACTGATAAAAATAGGTTAAAGGGTTATAGAACCCAACTAAAGGAATACCCTAAGACCAAGTGGGAATAATTTGAGCAACAAGCATATCTTGGATTACAATGGAAAATCTGAATAAATTCCTATGAGTCCATAGTGATATGAATATTTTAAAAATGAATAAAGGTGATAAAATGCTCTCTTGAAACAGGTTAGGTACATACTCTCTCCTCAAATGGTGTGATTGAGACTGGGCATGGCGGTGCGTGCCTATAATCCCAGCACTTAGGAGGCTGTAAACAGGAGAATCACTGTGAGTCCAATCTAGTAGTGAGACCCTGCACACCCTGTAGACCCTTCCTTAAAATACAAAGAAAAAATGGCATGATCAATTGTATGACAGCTCCAAAGAAAAATGCATCTGCCTAGAACCTGTCAGTATGATTTTATTTTAAAAAACTAATTTACAATGGTCATGACACAAGATCCTGAAATGAAATCATGCTGAGCTGCTTCAGTATGTTAAATCTAATATTTTTCTATGAGAAGTAGACACAAAGAAAGAGAACATTGTCCCAGGAGATGGTGGTAGCAGAGATTAGAATTTGTTGCCCCATGGAAAACCTGGGGTTTCCAGCAGGTGTGTTTCACACAAAAGATCCTCCTATGGAGCTTTCAAATGGAGCATGACACTTTTGACACCTCAGTTTCATACTTATGGTCTCAAGACTAACCAAACGATAATTCTTTCTTGTTTTAAGCCACTAGCTTTTGGGAAATTTGCAATAGCAAGCCTGGGAAACTAAGGTAGAGGAGACAAAGTCCTCAGTCCTTTAGTGAGGGGTGTGCATGCAGATAGGTTTGCAAAAAGCGCATGGAAGAAGTGGGGTACCAGAGGAATGCCTGTCATTCTAACACTCTGGGACCTGAAGCAGGAAGGTTGCAAGTTCCAGCTCATCCAGGACAACTTAACGTTACACCATTGCAAAATAAAAAAATAAAAAGTGATAGGAATGCACCTCAAAGTGAAGCTCCTGGATTCAATCCCTAGCACCATGGCACAACAGGGACGGAGTAACGTATCACCTAGAACTTTATGGAAAACTCACAGTCAACAGGAGTCCAAGAACACATGACAACTGAAGACTATCTGATATTTACAATGAAATCCTAAATATCTAAATGAATCTGAACAAGCCCAGCTTTATTTATTATTAATTTAATTAATAATATTGTATCTACACTATAGTTTCCACTATAGTAATAAATATACAAACACAATATATTATACAGGAAAGTGTGTGTACAAGGTACATGGGAGATCTTTAACGTTTTTTTCAATTTTTTGTAACTCAAAAATAATTATTTTTTTAAAAAAGGATGTTACTCTTTTGTACATAAATGGTTTATTTTAAATGTTTTAAGATTAATTATAACAATAATAAGCTTATATTTTATATACTTTTAAGTGCAGAGAGCAGGAAACTCTCTTACATAGTATAAAACAAAATTAAAATTAAGAATCAATTCAAGCTCAAAAGATGAGGTCCTTGGGCTAAGGAGATAGTTTCTCATTCTAAGAGCCTGTGAGGCAAGTACAAGGACCCTAGTTCAATTCTTGGTACTGCAAGCTATGCCTCCCCAGAACCAGGGCTGATGGTGCATGTCTGTAATCCTAATACTGGGGAGAATAAAACAGGAGAATCACTCTATATCCAAAATGTGTAATGGTGTCCTGTATTAAAAAAAAAAAAAGTGAGGTCCTTTATCTAGTTTTAAAGTGGGAACATGAGATCTGCGAAGGATACACATTATTTCAGATGCATTAGTCAGGAAAATGCAAAGAGCGCAGCATTTTCAAGGTACTACAGATGTCTTGGCCATCATAGGTTATGACAATTGCTCCTGCTTTTGTATTTGAAGAACTTCCATTTTTGAGATGAGCAGCTTAAGAATGTTTCTAGGCACCAAGATTTGTGAAAATCAAACTGTCTCTTTCTTCACTTTCTTTTTTTTAAATTTTTATTACTGTATGGTTTGCAGAACAATGACTACATTTCTCATGGAGAGATGGTAAGTCAATGTAACATATTTCATATTTTTTTCACATCCTCTCCCCTCCTCTCTTCATCACTGGATCCCCTTATTTGTGTCGTCTTGAATGGTGCATGACATACAAAATGGGAAAATCCTGCTTAGGTAACTGCAGGGATGGGATTTGATCCCTGGCACCACATGGAGCACCCCAGCGACCAAGTATGGGCATGGTGGCACATGTCTATAAGTCAAGTGCAGAGGAGGCTGAAAACAGGAGCATCGGAGTTTGAGCTGTGACACCCTGCACACAAAAAAAGAAAACAATGGGGGGAGGGGAGAATCACTTTTGTTGGCACTACAATTGCTTCAGCAAGGCACTTTTATCCTATAAATTTCCAGAAAATTTTTTGCTTGCTCAGGTGACCCTGAGGGCGGGGCTGACATAGCATGTGGTTCTGAGAATAGAACCACAGTCCCTCCTAGGATTACCTAAGTGTGCACTTTAGACTGCTGAGCTATCTCACTAGCCCACATTTTTTTTAAAGAGGTGTGACTTTCAAATAAAAGCATGGTGGTGAACACCTGTAATTCCAGTACTACAGAAGCAGAAATCAGGAGGATCACTGTGAGTCCACACTGCTTAGGAATAGCTTGCACACACACACACACACACACACACACACACACACACACACTGTCTTAGTTACTTTTCTCTCATTGCTACCACAAATACCCAACACCCAAAATGAAGGAAGGAAAGATTTATTAAGCTCACAGTTACTGGAGGTTTCAGTCCATACTTGGCTGGATCCAAGGCAGAGAGGCACAATGCAGAGGCCAACAGTTCAGGGTGGTGAAACAGCAACAAAGTGGTGACAGAGGCAACCAACCAATCAGGACAACAGAGCAACAGTGTGAGTCTGTCTCTCTGTCTCTCTTTATATTACATTCAGGCTCTCTCTCTGCCTCAGCCTATTCACCTTAGGCCACACCCATAACCCCAATCATACTCAGACTGATAACTTCATCAGTACTAAAACACATAATCCCAGTGGATCATGAGTCAAGTAACTCCAGCAGTCCTCAGATCCATAATCCCATCAGTACTAAAACACATAATCTCAGTGGATCATGAATGGAATCTCAAACTCTAGAAGTCCCTGCCTCATGGTTGCATGAGGTTTTGGGAGAACAACTAGACATCAGTCATAACACACACATTACTTTTAATGTTGCTTTAAATTATCATTTCAGATTGAGGTTACCAGATTTGACCAAATCTAACTTCTGAACTCCCTACATGTTAGCTGTCTTTAGTAGCACATCAGATGACACACACTCTGCACACTCCTGAATACAGTGTATGAAGACTATCTGAGAAGACTAAGCAATAAAAATCTTATAGCTATGGTGGCAGCGCTTGGCCTAGCATGCAAGATCGACTTTTGAGTCCAGTTTACTCAAAAAGTCACTGTACACACTTAATTGAAAATTATAATACACTCTACCTTTCACACAAGAACTATCATGCTTATGGCAAATCCACTTGATTATGGGAAATAGTAAAATTCAGCTAAGCTAAAGTATCCAGGTCCCTTTTAGAAGATGAAAGCACAAAAAAGCCACAGTAGGGACATGGATATGCAAGATGTGCGGTGTCTTAGGCCCTTTCCTGTCATTGGGCAAGAGAAACAAACAAAATAAACCAACCTAATACAACTTAAAGGAAGAGAAGTTTATTTTGGCTCCAGGTTTCAACCCATGGTCACTTAACTCCAAGGCTGCAAGAGCATGATGGAAGGCCAGCTGCTTATACTGCAGCAGCCAGGACACTGAGAGGGGAGGCAGGAGCCAGGGACAAGAATATCCGTCCAGTTCATGCCTCCAATGAGTGACCTCCAACCCAGCCTTGGCTCCCAGCAGCACATTCAACTTCTAAACTCATCAATGGCCATCCAGTGCCCTTCCAAAAGGTAAGATCTTACAATGTCCCTTAAGAAATGACATAACTGTTGCACATGGTGTAGCAGATGAGTCGTATTCATTTCTGGAGTTGTTCAAAGATGTATATGTACAAATGAAATGAGAACAAAATTAATTCAATTCTTTACAGCAAAAGGATACTCATTGTTGTTTTCTGTGAGTTACGTCCAGGGTCTTTGGCCAAGGACAATTACTAATTTAAAGGCCTAAGTCTAATCTAATTTGTTATCATTTGTTACTATTTCACATACTCAAAGCTACAAAAACGGTGATCAGTTCACTTTATGACAGTGCACTTTGCCACTGAAGTTAATCAACTAATATCTGAAGTACCCTCTTTTTAAATTACAGCCATAAGTACTTATTTCCAAATCATGGGTAGAAAAACTAAAGAAGAGGTTGAAATTGTCAAATTGTGCATTAGTAAAATATTCATGAAGACAACTGTTACTTAATTAACCAAAATCTTGTTTAGTGATTAGCTGTGAAAATTCAAGTTAGCTGAAGGATATTAAAAATAACAATATTAAATGAATGAAATATGTATAATAAGGTTAGGTTCATATAAATGTGCACACTATGCCTTTATATATACGTAAACATATATAGGGCATATATTCTGAATGACATGCTGTGTTCAATTATGTAAATTTCTTTAAGAAATCTATGCTCTTGGATTCTATAAAAAGACATAAACAATTACATAACTCTAGTTGATTCAGCATAAGCACTGTAACAAGATGCAAAATAAATTAGAGCTGAAAGTCTTTACTTTTAACCAGCAGGACACTTCTTTACTTTGAATGAAATGCTCTTGAGTACAAAGGCTAATAGAAAATAATTATTAAGTGATTAATATTCATAGGATGGGTTTTAATTAAAAAAAAAAACCTTTTTTTTTTTAATCCCTCTACTCCAATAGTCTGTGGACAACAGTGAAATGACAGAATGGAAGAGACAGAAGCTCCAGAGCTGATGATAAATTGTGAAGACAGAGGAGAGATCCAAGGTGCTGAGGTGCAACACTATGAACTGAGTTTATTTCATGTGCTTATAAAGTCCTTTGCTATAAATACCACAAACTTTTTCCCACAGTTCAAAGTCACTCGTTCAGGGGTCTTCACATGATAGCTTTCATGTTCTACTCTTCTCCAAAAATTATTAGAGTCTTAGGACATAATGAGGTTATACTATATACTAGGATGTAGTAATAGCAGATGACAACCACACACTCTGAATCTCTAAAGCGCCTATGTTGTTTAAAGTATATGTAGACTCTTGGGTCTCATTCACATGTCCGTGTTGGTGGCATGAACATAGCATGTACATTTCTAACAAGTGTCCATGTTGATACTTGGTACAGGAAGACTTCAGAAACTTTGTGCCAGACTGACAAAATTAAACATATTATAGGATATATAATGAATTAGGCTTGGGAAATAAAATTAGAAACAAGATAATACCTGATTTTTTTTTTTTACAAACTAAAATACACATGTTGAAGAATATAGCAATATAAATTAAAAACAAGCAGTATGGATTGGCCTCAGATTTCAGGAGCTGGTGAAATAGCTCAGTGATCTAAGCACCTGCTTAGGGAAGCACAAGGACCAGGGGTTTGATCCTGAGCATCACATGCCAGGCTGGACCTCACTGCTGGGCATGCTGCGGGGACCACGGTGACTAGGTGTGGTGGTGCAATCTTGCAATTCCAGAACTGGGAAGGCTGAAGATAGGAGGATCACTATGAATCCAATCTGTGCAGTGAGACTCAGTACCAAATACATTTTAAAACTTCAGACTTCAGTTGTTTGAAGCATGAAAGCCCCTTCCTTCCTTTTTCCTTCCTTCCTTCCTTCCTTCCTTCCTTCCTTCCTTCCTTCTTGAAAAAAAGGAAGAGTCACTAATGTTGCTCATTTTGAAATCAGAAAAATATAAAAGCACCATATTTTATGTCATTTATCTGATTGTTGTGCTTTTATTCTTCTTTGGTAGATACTTCCACAGAGAAAAATTAAAAAGTTAAGAGGCACTGAGAGAACTGATTGGGAAAGTCTCCTGTACAGTGGTTATCAGGAAGTACTTAATCTTACAGACCTAAAACACATACTTTAATTGGTCTTAATATTCTATCTTGTTTGTGAAACATAGGCCTAAATTGAGTAATAGAACACAATCAAAAGTGTTTAAGGGAGCTAATCCGCTAAGAAAAGAGAATGAAAGTACAGATTTCCATTTGTCCTTAGGGTTGTTTATTTTCACAGTCAAGATCTGATAGTAACAAGTCAAATCAAAAGAATGATATAACATCAAAAGCCTCATAATTGAAAAAAATAAAAAGAATATTTTTAAAAACCCAAATGACTTTGGTTTAAAAAATATCTATCTAGAAATTTAAAACTCTGAGATCCCACAACTGTGGCCCACTTTCCAAATCTTCCAAAACCCTCTTCTCTTCTTATAGTTAATAATCAAGAATGCCTCAGTCTTTCATATGATTTCAAAACTACTGAAGAGTTTCTTACTTTGCCCTGTTCAGAGCCACCACTGCAGGTCAGTATGGTTCAAGCAGAATATGAAAATTGCCCATAATGCCATAACCTGTCTTTTTATTCGTATTTCTCTTGCTTCTAAATTATTTTTGACACTGCCCTTTCAA
Organism: Myocastor coypus; assembly: GCA_004027025.1. NCBI lineage: Eukaryota > Metazoa > Chordata > Mammalia > Rodentia > Myocastoridae > Myocastor > Myocastor coypus. The sequence continues at coordinate 16,182 of PVJA010006617.1, read as the reverse complement.
AAACCTGATTTAATATTGGCTTAAAGATGTCTTTTTAATCAAAAGACATCTCCATCTTTTTTGTGTTTGACCCGATTGCTCCTTTGACTCTCAATGGACTTTCTTTATACTGAGGAACCTCAACCTCTATCTTTTCTTACATTCTCATCTGCTTTGGGAAAAGCAACCTCTATACAGCCCTAAAGATTACCCCAGGTTTTCTTTCCTCCTAGTCAAAGAAATGCAAAAGGAAACCATTAACCCTCTACTTACTGTATTTTCCTTCTGTTTCACAAGAACATTGTAGTTTTATTATTGAGTATGGTTATTGCAATAATTCAAATAATATAAAAAAGTGTGCAGGAAGTGTCCCCCTGAACTCATCCTTATCTTGTGAATAATGACACTTTGCTGTGTATCTCTCTCCACTCATCATAAGGCTTTTGCAAGCCCATGCAAATACCGTCTTACATATTTGATATTTATCTCCTTATGTAATTGTTTTTTAGAACTTCAGCATAGAATTTCCATTCACTTTTTCTTTGTGCTTTTACATATTTTTCATTGAAATCATATAGGGACTTTGCCTCAGTTATTTGTAGACCAGCCAGTTATTTTTCTGTTAAAATATTGACTGCCTTATCTTGCTGGTCCCAAGAGTTGTCCACGTGTGATATGGCTTCGTTTGCAGTTTTTTCTTAGCTGAGACTTTGGATATGACTTTTTCTGTCCTTTGAATAAGACTTGTGGAATATTACCTTATGAAAAGATCAGAAAAAGATTATAGAATTTGTGGAGGCAGTAAGTGTGTTGTCCAGTTACTCATGTGAACATGGGCCCAAAATAGCTGAGAGCTTTATACTGAAAACTTTTTTTCTGACTTGATGTGTTGCACGGTCATTGCTTTGTCTACAAAATCCCTGCTTACTCAGAGCAAACTGATTCTGCCTCCCAGTGTGTTCTTTACCAGTCAATTAGCTAGGTGAACAGTGTGTGTAACACAGACCTGAGCAACCACTGGGTGGCAGCAGAAATTTGATAAATGCACTGCATGAATATTGTTTCTTATTGTTTTATTCTGATACTTTTCTTAGCATATCAAAAAATGCATACTTTTGAACAAAATGGAATGGTAAATATTCATGTAATTATCTGCATGCTAATTTAAACATTTTTAATGTTAATAAACACTTAAAATAATTTTTTCTACCTACCATCTTATGAATATAATTTTTAAGTTTTTTATCCATTTTAATGAGAAAAAAGATAAAACAGCAATGAAACAATTTCAAGACAGGTTAGCAGGATGTTTACAATAATTAATAATGTTTACAATAATTAATTCATTGCATATTGTCTTTGTGGTAGTTAGGACTACATGTAATCTTGTCTAAGCAATATAAGTACAAACTTTTATTACCAATGAACTAAGAGAAAGTAGCTGTATATCTATCCTAACCCTCTTATGTATACATACATATATATTTTTTTCTCTCTCTTTTTTTCGCAACACAATGGAATAGGTATGCAGATTGACATGGGTTGTACCACTAATTGTTATTATTTTTTTTTTTTTTTTGCAGGACCGGGGTTTGTAGCACTAATTATTAAAATCATTATCATTTTAAACAGTTTTTTGTAAATCTGTTAAAAGAAGTAATGCATTCAAATGGTATTAAATGAGAGTAAGAGACTAGGAAAAATATTGAAGGATTGACAGGCTACAATTTTGTATATGCTTACATTTCTAAATTCCTGTATAAAAATGTGTAACTGCTTTTATCACATTCTATAGAGATTTATTAGAATATCAATGATTGATAGATAATACCAATTCTAAGTTAAGTCTAACATGTTTGATACTCAGAAAGACAGTTATGTTAAGCTCAAGTACCTATGCTATAGAGTAATAGTATCACTAAACTTTTCTTCTGGAGGGTTAGAATATAAATTTACAGACCAGAAATTGGAGAAAAAGAAGTGCTATAAGCATAGCCAATATTTTGCCCCTAGCCCTTCAAGGTCAGTGAGGACTCAGGACAAAAGAGAATCTGTGCTATAACATCCTATAACTCAGTGGTTTCGCAAATTTTCTACTCAAGGAGATTTTGGGGCTACAGAGGAAAGGGATTGAAGATACACAGTTTACCTAAGGAGAGTGTAGTGGTTGATACATCATGTTAACTTGACTGGATGACTCAATGGCCTGGTTCCCTGTTGGTGGGAGCCCCACCCTGGGGTACAATTGGTTCCTCCCTGGAGCGTGACCAGGGCCTGCCTAGGATATGATTGGCTCCTCCCTAGAGCGGGATCAAGGGCCCATTCTGGGGTATGATTGGTTCCACCCTAGGGCGCAATGGGCCTACGTCAGAATGACTGAGCCCAGAGACTTTTCAAAGGGCTGAGGAAGGAGTCAAGGTTACACTTCGTCGGAGAAGCTTCAGTCTTTACATTCAGCCTGGACTTCATTGTCTGGCTTGCAGCGCAGACTCTTCAGCCTCTAGCTTAGATCTTTTGCCATCCGTCACAGACTCTTCAGTGTCCATTACAGACACTTCAGTCTTCCAGTGCAGACCCATCAGTCGACGGATAGAGACTTACACAGAGTGCTGCAGTGAAGTCCAGACCTCGGGACTGCATTCTTCAGTCCTGAGCATGCAGACGCCCTCTGCATGCTTCCTTATCTGACTCTGGCTGACTACTGTAAGCCAATCTTATAATTCTTCATAGATTGTATATTTTGTGTTAATATCCATTCCTTATATTATATCTGTTCTGTTCCTCTAAGTAAAGCCCTGACCAATACAGAGAGTCACCTAGAAAGAAAACATTTTCTCAGGCTTTCACAGACAGAAAACTGGTCAAGCAATGGCCGTGACTCATCCAGATGGCTGACACTGACCACAGATCTGCAAAGCACTGTACATAGATTCAAGGTAAATCCTGAGGAGATTTGACTGACCTTGGGAGATGCAAAAGTTCCATCTTTTGTTATACAGGTCTTGCTTTAACTTGCCTTTAACCACCCAGTAGAAAAGTTTAAACATGAGTCATAAAACATGAAGCTAGATTAGTATACTGAGCTGTAAAAGGCTTAAATCAACAATTTCCATCATTGCCAGTTTTACCAATAACCCACTGAGATTATGGAATGTTGGATTATGTATACAACTACTTTCCCTTAGTTCAATGAGAATACAATTTTTTGTATCTATTATGATTAGAAAAATTATCATATCTACCACCTGTGCTCTGTATAACTACTAGGAGGACAATATGCATTGTGTCAAATACTGGAAATGTACTACTAATGTGTTTTGAAACTATCACCCTGCTATTTCTTATTAAATGCAATAAAAAAAGAAGTTCTGAAGAATTCTGAAAAGACAAAAAACAAAATGCTGTGTCAGAATTACATCGAAATTTGGGTTTAAACTTTTAATAGTCTATTGTTATTTTAGTGCTATTTTTAAGATATAGTAGTTTTAACAACAATAAGGCCACTTTTATATAATTTTCCAGCTACTGGAGGTTGTGTTTGTTTTTTGAGACAGGGTCTCTCTCTCTGTAGTTCAGAGTGGCACTGAACTCACCATATAGGCCAGGACAACCTGAAACTCATTACAATCCTCCTGCCTCAGCCTCTGAGTGCTGGGATTATTGGATTGTACCATTATGCATAGCCCAGTGACTATTTTTCACTTTATACAAATAGCATCCCTTTATCAATAAATAATTTTATCATATTGCTTAATGATTACATATCCTTTCACATGGATATATTGATTTCTTTTTCTTTCTTCCTATTTTTTAATGTGTGTATTTGGTACACGGTCTCCCTACACTGTTCATACTGGTAGTGTTCCTCCTGTTTCAGCCTCTCAAGTGCTGGGATTACAGTATGTGACACCACAGCTGGTTTTGGTGGCTTACTCCCTGGGCCTAGGGCTAGGCCAGCATGTCATGAAGTACTGGGGATTGAACTCAGGTCCTTGTATTTGCCAGCAAGTTGCTTAGACCACTGAGCTATCTCTTTGGCCCCATATATTGAATTATATAACCAATCATCTTTTGTTAAACATTTGTCTTCAGTCTTCCAGTGTTAACTGGAAAATTACTATTTTAAATATGGATGAGTTTCTAGAGCATTGTATTTGTTGCCGTTTGAATAGAACTTTCTGATAGAATGACTTGTAGTGGTCTGCCATCTGAACCTCACTGGAGAGGCCCAGAATTCTGACCTTAACAAGCTGAGCTATTCCAAAGTACACTGATGTTTCAAAATCATTAACACTCAGAAATGTTTCTATAGATATGGTTGAGCATTTTTATTTTATGTCTCTGTTCCTGAATTAAGCATATATAATGATACACAATAGCCTAAGATATTAGGATAATAGCAAAGAAACACCAGTGTTATCAAGGGTCCAGTATTAAATTTTAGAACTTTTCAGGTTGTAGGGATACTTCAGGCTTTGAAGAAGAATATGTCCCTTTCAATACTAGAGATTATCTATTGTGAGCATAATACACAGTATTCATTGTGCTGGTCAGCTTATATGCACTGTGTATACCACAACAGTCTTACCAGGTTAGCATAAATCCATCTTCATAGGAAAGATCACACGGGGTAAGTTATTTAACCCAGGCCTTCACTGTCTGCGTCATACTCTGAATTAGAACAAATCTTTCTGATTCCGTGACAGTGTGTTCATCCAACTCTAGCACAGTGAGGCACTATATAGAAAAGGAGGAGTGTAGACACGTGGATGGAGTTTCTACGTGGTTCAAGCAAGATAATTTTATAGTTACAGGTAAAACTACTCTTCCTTACATTAGTCAAAAGTGGCAAAGGGGCATTTCAGAACTATGCCATAATAGATATTATATGACTCAGTTTTCTGTTGCTTGAACAAAATCATTGAGATGCACAACTTAAAGAGGAAAAGGCACATGCGGGCTCACGATTTCAGGGGTTTCACTCCATGGCTGGCTCCAAGTCAGACACCCAAGGGCAAAAGTGCATGGTGCAAGAAAACTGCTCACCTCATATTTGGGAAGCAGAAAACAGGAAGAGGAGGAGAGCAGAAGGGCCAGGGACCAGACACAGGTGCTCGAGGTCATGTCCCTGTGCCCCACTAAGATGTACCCAGAAGCAGGCCTTGCCAACCTTAAGGTATCTCTCAAGCCAATAAGATTTACCATCACAATCATAGAGTACTATGAGAAGCAGTGTTGGGGTTAATTAGTTCTTTGGGTGTCTTAAACTTTCTCAATTTAAGATTGGCAATTATTGTTCAGATATACATTGTTCAGCTATTTTGAAAAAGTAATAATAAAATACTCCCTTAGACAGAAACAAATCCAGAGGTGGATATAGTTACAGAGACTATGGATGAAGTGATTCATGGGTGATTTGAGCATCTCACTTAGTAGACCACCTTATTTTAGCACTCTAGTGATGTGAGTGAAGGAAAAATAATGGACTTAATTATTTATCGGAAAACTTCTATATTCTTTTTAAGTTGTGCCTTTATAGAAATAGCAATTATGCAAGACCCTTGGTAAATGTAAGGCATAAAATTTCATTAGCTTGCTTTATGTATCATCTTTCCATTCTTGCAAAATTCTTAGAATTTGAAATTATTTTGTGTAACTCACCTACTGTAACATGCAGAGACCCAGGACCTTAGATGTTACCTTGATGTGCTTGGTGACATGCTTCATGTCTTTGGTTCTCTAATTAGATGTTTTCTTTGGTTCTCTAATTAGATATTTTCACCACTCTGAGGTTTCAGGATTGGTTTGTGGTAAGATCTTTCTCCCTAGCCAAATTCTCACTGTCCTCACATAGCCTTTTTAGGAGCTCATGCATAGAGACAGCTCTTCCTTCTATAAAGGTATCAGTATGATCAAATTACGGTCCCACTCTTATGAATCATTGAACTTTAATTACCTATTAGATCCTTTTCCAAATATAGAATCAAATAAGGATTTCAATATATGAATGGAGAAACACAGTTCATTGCATGCAACCTTCTTAGCAAGGCCATCCCAGGTAACTCTATGTACATTCCCAACTTCAGTTGCCTGATATGATACCCTTGTGTAAGCACTTCCAAAGATACTCTATGTATTTATTTATCTCTGTATTTGTCTCCTTTTACTAGAACAGAAATCCTGGGATTTTTAAACTATTCCCCGCAGTATCCATGACATCTTCAACATAGCTGGCTACAGAGGAGGCCATAGCAGAATTTGTGTTGTGAACATTGATGCTTTGCCCTGTGTGATGTGGGATGAAAGCCCAGGGACATATACAGGTCACTGAAAATTAACCGTGGCTCCCTAGAACTATATTACTTGGGGATGATATAAAGGAGTAGAAACATCTCTATTTGCCCGGTCCAGGGAGACATATGCTTCCCACGCAGGAAATATCTTCACCAGATTTGCATAAATATATTTGCTGAAGGCAAGGGTCAGGAAATCAGGTTGGCCATTATTAAAGTTATCATTCATTCTTGGCAAACCAAAGCAAACAATAAAAATGGGTCAAATTTGTGTAGAAGTGTCTTTTAAATATGCATTCTCACAGGCACAAACAGAATTATCTTTGTGATAATATTTTAATGAACCATGTTGAGTAGCCAGTTATCAAGCTTGTGTCTTCCTTTCTGATATATTAGTTTGTCAATTGTTTTATAATTTTACTTACTGGGTCTTGACTAAAGAATTTTCTGGGTAAAGGCACATTGAATTTTATTAGAATGGCAGTGTTTTTTTTTCTTGGGGGTAGGTGGGGCTTGGCTTCTAGTAGCCTCTCATTAGAGTGTGAGCCTGTAAAAAAACAAATTTTAATTTAGCTAGGAAAAAAGGGGCTGGGGAGATAGCTCCGTGGCACAAATGCCTGCCTGGCAAGTGCAAGGTCATGAGTTTGAACCCTGGTCCTGCAAAAAAAAAAATAAATAAATAAATAAAAAAATAAAAAAATAAAAAAAATAATAATTTAGCTAGAAAATAGTATTCTTTTTTTGTGCATTCTCACTATGGTTTCTTATTTAAGGTCTAACAGCAAGAATGCTTCTACACACAACTAAGTATTAGTACAATGGTGAAAAGAGAATGAGGGAATAAATGTCGATTTACCTTCTCTGATGAATCTTGCATGAAACAAAGAATATCCTAAAGGAAGCTGGACCATCTGTGCTTTTTCTTTCTTCCAATGAGCCAAATTTGATGCCAAAATATTTGCTATATATATATTTTTTTTTCATTTTAAATGAGAATACATAATTTCTCTAGAAGATTCAGAAAACTATTTTCTTACACTATATTGTTACTTTCAATTTGAACTGTCATAATCTGGAAATATAATTCCAAAGGAAATTATAATCATTTTATATTTACTATCTTCCTAAAACTTCCATCCTTCTACTATAAGTCCCCCTGCTAAACCACTCAAGTTGCTCTACAAAACAGCAGATACTGAAAAGAGATATTTTAGCGGGATTGTCTCAGAAAATGTCTTTGTTCTAATGAAGCCATGTCATGGTACGAACATGATTAACGGCACACTAAAGAAACGTTTGATAACTTCATTTGTCTTAAAGAACAGTCATCAGTACAACTTCGTATTCTCTGTAATACAGTGTCTAGGGTAGAAGAGGAGATCTGAAAAATGATTTCTCATTAACGCTGGATAGATGTAGGCATTGAAACTGTTATGGTCTTTAGAATCCTCTTACGAGAATTGGGTCACAGCATAAATTTCCCTTATACAGTGAGGTGATACTACTTCCTAAAGTGGTTGAGAAAGGAAATACAATTGCATAAGGAATATGAAGGCATAAGTAAATTTCTTAGTTTCAGAATATCCTCAAATACTTATTGACATTCTTAACAATTATGTTGCCAGGTAGTTTTAAGAAAAAAAAAATTTTTTAAAAATTTTTTATTCATTTTTTTTTTCTTGTTTTAGAACCTTTGTTTGTTTATTCACTCATTTTCATGGCCGGCTCAGCCCGCCCCGAGACCAGGGCTGGCGCAACATGTGGTGCCGGGGATCGAACCGCAGTCCCTGAAGCCGCCCAAGCTTCCCCAAGCAGGCGCTTTAGACCACTGAGCCATCCCGCCAGGCCCCAAAGAAAAAAATATTTATGAGTAAGAGAAAAGTTTGTTTTGTCTTGGGAAGTCAGTGAGTCACCAGCTAAAGAGACATGCGAACGGCTCAGAGCCATGCCATCTTAGCCGGGGCCTGATGGCTCAGGCCTCAGTGCAGACCATGGGGTCCAGGTGTTGGGGATCAGGTCTCTTTGTGCATAATACTACCCACTCATACTGCTAATTGCCAGTGTTGAATTAATTAGATCTGTAAAATTCACATCAAAAGGCAAGTTTTATCTGGGAAAATACTGATACAGGTAAAGTTCATCTCTGGCACTATATATCCTGATGCTGTTAGCTGCATTTTGCTCTAACGACTAGAACGTTTCCTTCCTAAGACTACAGCAGGGTGGGATGCCTGTATTTCTCACTGAGAAATGACACATTCATACCAGATGAGAGCTTTACAAGGTCCCTTACTCCAACCCAAGCTTGCAACTTTACATGTGAAAGACTTGCTCTTTGTTTTCCAATTTTAATCCTATTGAATATTGAATAGTCAAAAGCCAGATCTGCTTCTTTAAACATTATTGTTATATAACAATAATGCAATATATATCAGGGCATTGTGATACTTTTGTTATACTTTCTAATGTTTGATATTTAATATAGAAATATATACATTGATTTATTAAATTATTAAAATGTCCATGATTAACAAGGATATGACGGACCAAAAACATTATAATATACTGTTAACTTTTATAGAATTTTCATTGCTTTTTTTCAGTGCTAGGGAACCCAAGGCTTTTGTATGCTAGACAAGCACTCTTATCATTAAGTTGCACCACACATAAAGCTAAAAACAAGCAAAAAATCTATATTAAGCTCCAATGTAAAGGAATACAGGGCAATGCATTTTTGATGCTGTCACAGGTAACTTCCCTTACTCATACTCCAAGCCTTTCACTTCCACAAATTGAGACTTGAACTGATTGGAAGTTGAAATTCAGATTAAGAATTTTAATTTCTTTCTACAAAATGCACATAACTGTGGCAGCTTCTGTAAGGAGAGAAGGCCTCCAGAAGAGACTTCTGTGTTTCCAACAGTTACTTAGGCCCACCATGCTTTTTGAAATCTGAAAGATGCTACCATGCTCCAAACTGGATACTGAAAACCAGATTGACAAAACAGAATCTCAGCTCTACACTCTTCTAAATTCCTTGTATTCTCTAATCAGTAAAGAATGAAGATTCTGAATGCAGTGTTTTCCTGAAATAAATCCGTACTTTGAAACTAGAGGTATGTTTTCCATTTAAAAGCTTATGATAAAAAACAAAGACTTTTGTGATAAATGCACAGAAAATGACATGGATTTTATGTGCCTTTCAGCTTTCTGCGACCTTTTCAAGTACCTATGTTCACAGCTGGGTAGAGCACACAAAGGAGCCTGTTTGGAAAAAGCAAAAAAGACAACTCCTTTTTTGTTTGTCTTTTTGAAATAGGGTCTCACTATGCAGTTCAGCCTAGCCTTGAGCTCATTTTTGTAGCCCAAGCTGGTCTCAAACTCATACTTATCTACCTGCCTCAGCCTCCAAAGTGCTGGGATTACAGGTGTGTGCCACACCTAGTTCCCTATTTTTACCTTAGTGGGAAAAATTTCACTTTGAACTACTTTTCAATGAGTTTCTTAAAGAAATTATAGAGGGTATTTTTTGCTTAAGTATATTATTATTATTGTAGATGCAAAGAACACTGATAAAAGTTGACTTGGAGTGTTTTTGTTCTCTGGTTACAATGAGTCAATAGCCCAGAATGGCTAAACATATCGAATACCATCGTTATTGGTAGTCATACATCCTAATGTGTTGTTTAATATGCCTGCACAGTTTAGAAGCTATTATTTAAAATAAGATAAAGTATCAAACAAGTAGTAAAAGTGAGGTCATTTATTACATTAACAACTTGGGAAAGGTTTTCTCCAGAGAAGACCAGTAGATTCTCCACTCAGTGAAGAATTCTAGATTAGCTGTGACAGAAGCCCAACTTTTCACTTTTGTGTCCAAATTATCCACTATGGATAACTGTATATGCTCTGCACTTAAAATATTCCATCTAAGTGACCAGGAGCTCTTGGAGTAATACCCATGGAGGCCTGTGAAGCAATGCAATAAAAATTAAAAAAAAAAAAAACATTGTAATTCTAAACAGAACTAAGAATATACTGGGTAAACAGTTGAATAGAAACACAGCAGCACAAAAAGAACCATCATCTTTGCAGTGAAAATAATTTAATGAAACTTAAAAATATTCATCCTCTACTGATTTCTCTAGCTAGGCTGGGATTGCATTATTATAACCATTTTACTTGCAGGAAGAACTACTTTTTTTTCCCATTCAAAAGTAAACATCCTCTTTCGCCATCTGGTGGATAAAGAAAGCATTTTCCATATAGACGAAAACAGTTGAACTCTGACTTGATAGCCAATTATGTTTAATCTATTTTAGTTTATCTTCTGAAAAAGATATGCATATTTCTTTGACCTATGTAAATATAACTGAGGCAATTTTGCTCTATTGGTTCATAGCGTTTTATTCAAATAACTCTGGTGATAATATTTAATGTAGGATAAAAAGTCAACCAGAACAATTCTTTCAAAAGATCATTTTCTATTCATCTTGAAAAGTAAAGTTAAATATGGCAGCAACAATTTGTCTGATCTCAATACTTTTTGATATAAACAATTAAGATCTTTCTGAAAGCCAGGAAGTTCAAAGTATAATTTTAAACAATTAGCATAATGGATACCATTAATTTCAGAGGCTTCAGTTTTAGTTTGTTTCTATTTCAGCAATAGTTATAACCATATGTTGACAATCCAGCATACCAAAAACAAGAGTACATAATTTAACAGTGTAATTTACCCTTTTTCTTAACAAAATGTTCCATGAATTATTTGTACATTATATGTAGGTATATCCACTACCTCATTTAATTACTAAATTAAAAATAACAATTTGGTTGCATTTTAATTTCTTTATTTTCTTCAGAATGTTTTAATATTGATACCCAAATTGTTACTCTGAGAAAGGGAAAAACAGAAATGTGAGGAGACAAACATTTAATTTCATTTAATTTATGGTATTGTGAACAGTCACTTTTGTAGGCAACACTTTTTTCTTTGTATAAAAAGAAGAAAAAAACAAACAGCACCATTAAAGAATGCATGATCCCTGAATTCTAAACAAAACACTGTCTAAATTTTAAATGCTTGTTGCACTCAGTCACATTTCGTCAGGTATCAAAGCAAGCATAACAGTATTAATTTGTAACAGTCTTACTGAATCAACTGCTCCCCCTTCTGAGGATTTTACACACCTTTCAGAGTTTTTCCTATGGGAATAATATATTCTTTGGTAGAGGACTGAAGGAGGGTTTCACTGTTTTGAATGCGGGTAGAAAATGTCTGTTCATTTGGGGCCTCCGCCCCACTCTTGTTGGCCATGCGTGTTACGTGTGGGTTGATTTCACAGTTTGCTGTTACACTGTAGGAGTAATTCTGCCTTTAAAAAAAAAGGCATTCGATGGCTAATGTCAAACAGATGTAAACATTCAGAATACTGACCAAAAAGAAAAAAATATACACAAACACATTAAAAATAAAATTTAAAAAAACTGTACTGAAAGTATGAATTGGATTAGGTTTCCACGAAGCTGGGGGGAAATACAGCAGTAAAACAAAATTATGGCAACCGAGTAAAGCACTTTCTTGGAAACATTCATAAACAGTACAAATACAACGAAGTTTTTCTAAGTCTAAATTATTCAGCAACTATCAAATATAGTACAAAGAGAAATAGTATGTGCTATAAAAAAGCAGCTCCTTTAAATTATATTAAAAATGCTTTTTGTTTGCTTTACAGTGACAAAGCATGAAGACTGAAGACAACAGGATTTTTATACTCAGTAACATTCTGGCTGCATAGGCCCCTGACAGTCTGAGGAGTTCCTGTGCTAGGACTCTTCACATTGTTCTGCGGGAGCGTAGGTGGACAGTGAGTCTGAGCTCTGCACGGTCCATGTCGGTCACTCCCCAGGCAGCTACTGAGGTGCTGGGCCTCAAAACCACAGAGCCGTGCACCTTCCGACTGGGCTTCAGCTGCTGAATCCCAAGACTTCACCATATCCCTGAGAAGCCCAGGAAACCAGCAGCCACTGCAACTTCCTCTTTTGAAACTGTACGAGTGCTTGCAAAGGAAATGGGGTGTAGCACCCCGGGTTTTGACTCTCAGTGGCACTACGAAGCCCCATGGGCACTGGCCTGTTTCTGTATGTTTAGTTTGAACTAAGTAAGAATATCCGAGATCCAGAAGTAAACTACACCTTCTACAGCTTATCCCAGAAACACACACCATCACAAGTCTTTAACAGCAACCAGGCTCAACCTCAGAGGTTTGTTTTCAAGTTTTTCTTCAAATTAGACCTTAACAGGGAAATATATATATATATATATATATATATATATATATATATATATATATATATATATGGTGGTCGATTCACCAACATTTCTGCTATTCTCACATGGGGAAGGAAAAATAGTTTCATTTTGAAAATGAATTTGCATCAGAACGGTCTTATTAACATGCCCATTAACTACCTAAATTTCTACACCTCAGGCATATGCATATCTTATCAGAGAGGGATTAGGGAATAGCAGTTTTCTTCCTTCCCCTGCTCCAAAAGTGCTGCTTAGGGAAATACATCCTTTGTGACTTAACAAAAAATATGTTAAATGTGCAAGTCCTATTCCTGATAGGGATATAACAGTTCCCAAACACCAGGATAACGCACACACAGAGCTCTGCATATTACACAATAACCAAGTAGTGAATTATGTACTTTATTTGCACATAGGCAGACATGTAGAAATTAGGAAACTAAGCACCTACTCCACCTACTCACCTAATTCAAATACACTGGCTTCTGGCTTCTATATATCATACTTCACCCATATTTTACTTCTGAATTGTTCTCTCATTAATTTTAGTTCAAAGATATTAATTTTTCCAGTGCTACAAACCATATGAGAACTCTACAAATTTCAACTGGGGTGAAAAAGAGCAAGGGCACAGTAAAAATGCTCTTTGGAGTTGGACAACAGAATCCATGCGCTATTAACAACTGATTCTCCAAAACCTATTATGTGAAAAAACCCAAACATACAGAAGGACACTTCATATTCCCAGTAAGAAACTTGCAGGCAGTATTCAACCGTGAAGGTAAGCTTCACTTGTGCCTCATGAGAGGGCAAAGGTTTTGTAGACTGGATTAGCTTTCAAAATGTGTCAGTTACTGATGTGTAATTTTCAATTTGCTGGTGTAGACAGTATCTGACACTGGTATAGCAGCAATGGAATTTGGAAGAAGTTGGCAGGGAAGTGTCTGTGTTACAGGGATGCCCTGCAGTGGGGCTAAGAGCATGATCTAAGAGATTAAGATGAGATCACGGCCAAGCAGAGCACCACTCTTAAGGACACCATTCAAATGCAGCCTGGTGTGCAATTACCTAAGGGTCTGTGCCTATGGGTCTGCTGGCTTTCCTGGGAAAGGGCTGGGTAAGTAACTTGCTCAGCTGTTAATTTAATGTCACTATGATAAACAGAAGTAACATGACTGAAGCACCACCAAATCACAGCCACGTCGTAGGACTTTCTTGGGTGTTCTTAAAGTACAGTACTTTTTCCGTTATGAACAGAAAATGAAATTACTGTCACCTAAAGAAATCTGGCAACATCAGAATGATATGAAGGGGGAAAATGCCATGGGTGACTATCATTAAAAAAAAGACACCTGCAAATGTTTTTGTTTCTTTCAGGAATGTAACTTCTGCTCATTCCAGTTAAATTTTAAGACATGTTTTCAGGGAATGTCAAAAAGTTTGCACTGATTCAAGTGATCCCATGCGGAAGTGTCCGCCACTGGTGCCCTGGGTAGAGATGGCCTCCCCTAACTTTCTCTTATTCCACAGCCACTACTGAAGGAAGGCTTAATGGTACTCCACATCTTGTGCTCTGCAATCTGAAGTTTTAAGTGGATGTGGCTTGGATTCCTTTCATCTTCCTACAGTATGTGTGTGCTTTTAACTTGCTTTTGGGAACAGAGCTTCCTGAACAACAGCTGTTCTCCAGAACAAGGGCAGCCAGAATACACAGAATGTAGCTCAAATACTGGACACGCAAACCATGCTGGATAAACACTGATGATAATTTTAAGATGCAGTATCCCTTTTTGAGAACAGTATCACTCCCCCAGATTTAAGGGCAGGAGGCAAAGCAAAACATGCAATAGTAGAGCAATTTTTTTTTTTTTTTTTAAGTAAGGTCTAGAGTCACACACAATCATGAAAAAGATGGTTTTGAAAAATGTCACACTTCAGCTTTTTGTAGTTCCATTATCAATGACAGTTGTAAAAAGTGGTGGACAACCACAGTGAAGGCCACAAGCAGTGGTATCATTAATGAGGGATATTTCCCTTCAATTTTAATATTTAGTAATTGGAGTGAATGGAATGACTGGTATTTACATTTTCAACCCATTTATGCATGCATATACAGTACTTTATTCGCTTTCAATTTTAGGGCTGTTTTTTTTCTTACTGGCCCTTAAAAGTGACATAAAATGCACTCCAGAATCCTCCGGGCTTTCAGCTCTCAGTTGGCCAACTGATCATACATTGTTAGGTATCGATGGGCTTGAGCCAGGTTACTGAGTAAGGGGCCCATTCTGCAGCCACATCTCATTGTAATCTGTGTACAGGATCCAAAGCTGATCCAGATTTTCTGCCATTGTCTTTGAGAAAGAATAAGGAGGGAGGCAATAGAACAGGGCCAATGCATTCCATTAATGGCATAACCTCCTTTAATATATCTTCTGTGATAGGAATAAATACAGAAGTCAGATTCCCCATTCCAGATACAACTCATTTTGGGAAAGGTACGTCCACAGAAGTCATCTGTAAAGTCCTTTGCTATAACTGCTAATCTACAGAAAAATGCATGACCAACTTAACTCACTGTTGCTCTCTTTCTACACTGGTATTTGTGGTAATTCGGCAATTAGAACTGTCATTTTTCTAGCTACACCCAGATTAAAAAGAAGGGGCAGTGACCTGTACACACGGAGACGGAAAGTTTTCTGAGCTGGGAATGGCAACTAAACACATAAAAAAAATAAAAAAATACAAATAAAAAAAAAACCATGTCGCTGAGCCATTCAGCAGGCATGCATCCTCTGCATTGTGAAAAATCAAGAAATAATCCTACAGAGAAAAAAATCTGTTCCAGAGTAAAAAAAAATTAACATATAAGCCACTGCATTATTTAATTTGCTGTTGCTGATGCTGTTTGGCTTTTCCAGGCTGAAAGGGATACTGCATCTTTCACTCTGCTCTTATCGCACCACCAGGCAAGCTACACAGAGTTTGGAAGGGCCTATGCAGTCATCATGGCAGAAGGCCCCGCAGCCTTTGCACACAATCATGGCTTTCAGCCTGCAAGAGCATTTCAGTTCCAACTCGTCCGCGTTGCTGCTGTCGGCAAAGTTCTGAACGGGCATCTGAGCGTTCTGACCTGGCAGGCCCGTGGCGGGACTGGAACCACTGCCCAAAATCCCAATGGACTTTTCAATCGCAGACGCTGCTCTTTTGAAGCTCGTGCTACCAAAGTGTATTGTTGGGTAATTTCCACAGAGCTGCTGTTGCTGCTGCACCTGCATTTTCTGAGCAGCTAATTGAGTAAAAGGCTTCTGTGGCTCAGAAAGCAGATAGGAAGAGAAATCTGCATTTTTTAGCGCAAATACTTTTAACTGTTCTTTCATTTCATTCTGGTCATAGGAAACTTGTTTCATGCCCAGTTCACAGCTGCTGCTTAAACCTTCCTCAAAAGAAAGAGGTTCCGATTTTATATTGCTACATATGCCCGTGGACTGTGGCCAACTAAGTCTCTTAGTGGTTTCCATGGTAACTGGCGGTTGCTTTTGATCAGACGGGACTTCTACATTAGGGAGAGGTGGGGGTAGTGGAGGGGGTGGTGGG